>JAHZNF010001997.1:0-14878 GCA_027744215.1 Troglopedetes dispersus
GTCGGAAACCAAAGCAAAAGCATAATAATCCACAGCATAGCATCATTGTAAACTTTTTTCTTTTTCTTTCCATTGTCAAGGAGCAGGAAACTCCGAATGTTCGAAACATTGAATAATTCTTCATCCGCACCGTCGTGATCGACACTTTTTCTTCTTTCTTTGCAATTGTCCACTCCTGTATCATTAAGAACTTGTCAGTGAATTGTTTTTAATTAGCAAAGTGCAATGGAGGACGTTGCGGTCGAGGCGCGAGGTGAAAACGGAGCCTATTACCAGGTAATTGAACAAACAGTTAAGCTTCAGCAAGTTAACCAGGAAAGAACAGAACTTTTCCGGTTTCTTCGAATCCGAATGTACTGTAGTTGTGTTTCCAGTTTAGATTGTTTATCCGTTCGTTTTGCGGTTTGATTACTCTTTAGTTGTTAGTAAATTTGGTTTATCCTACTTGCCTCACTCTATTTAATGACACCTTTTAGACAGTCAGACAATTACTCTCTCCCTCCCCCTCTTTCACACGTCTCCCTTTCTTAAGTGGAATCTAATTAAATTAAAATTGAGAGAGCCCCTTTTTACCGTTGTAGCTTGCCTGTAGGAAGGGAATTGTGTTTTTGTGATCTTACATTAATAAGGTTGTTCTACATGTGGGTTAGTGCGTAGTTGGGTTCAATCATTGATGATTCATTCATCACTATTTTTATTGTTTTTATGACGTCGTTGATTGAGTATTAATGAGCAAGCAGTCACATTCAGCATGGTTTTGTGTTACCAAAATGAACGAATATGAATCCGCGGATGGAAGTTACTGCGACTATCAGTAACGACAAGTAGATTTCCGGAGTGTTTTGTTTAATCAAAATGGGGTAATGAATCGAACGGCATCGTATTTTCATAATATTAACCTCAATAATGTACCCACTACCCACACTCGCAGCTTTGTCAATTCACAAGACTCGAAATAAAAACCCGAATGTTTTGTTTCGTCTGGTGTGATCATTACTTTGTGGAACGGAATTTCATTGTTCATCTCACCTAACTAACTTTTGAAAATTTTCAGGGTTTCGTTCGTGAAATTTTCGACGATGGACATGTACTCGTCTCATTTGAAAGCAAGTAAGTAAGATTTGCTAAACAGTCAGTGAAGACTAATCTGTTCGAGATTTTGAAATTGAAATGAGTGGTTTAGTGCAAAAGCTTTATTGTCTTATTAACATGTTAGTGCGTCGGACTACGATGACAATACGCCTGCGTTGCCGGAACAGCGTCTGCCGTTCGCCAGGGTAAGACTTCCATATAAGTCCAACGGCACGCAAGGTCCATTTGTGGAGGGTCAAGAGGTAGAAGTTTTTTCCACTCCTGGTGACTCGGAGGTAGGCGGTTGGTGGCGTGCGACTGTCAAGGTAATGTTCTTATTCTCCCTCGAATAGAGTCAATCATTAGGGTGCGGACATAAAGCAATTAGTAGACATAATTAGACATTCGATTTTACTGCAGATCCAGATCCAATACAGATATAATACATACTGAATTTACTTTTAGCTGCATAATAATGCATAATGCTGGCTGACATTTGCGATTCATTTTTTTTATTTGTCTATTTTATTTTTTGAACGGGAACTTTTATAGATTGTTCGTCAAGACTTATACGTAATTGAGTATTCATCGGATTCTAAGTCTACGGAAATAGTTGAATCCCATAGAGTTCGTGCGCCGAATCCTAATCCGCCCATTGGTAAAACCACATTTCATAAAATAGAGCTACCAGTACCCGACGGGATATGCGAGTAGTGAGTGATAAGTGATTTTAATTTTCAACTAAATGTACCCTTTTTATTAAAAAAAGTGAAGTCGCGAATATTTAAGGATGAAATCTGATGGATTATTAATAACATAACCACTTTTATGTTTAGCCTGAATACGCTCTCCACAAGTGCCAAAATAGAAAGCTCACATCGTGAGTTTCAACGACTGACTGCTTGCGGGTCCTGTAGGTTTATACCCGAAAGACGTGTTCTCTGTCTGATCGTAAGTTCTTAATGTTCAATGCATGCAATATCAAAATATTATTATTATTACAAGACATAACTTTGTTTTTAACATTATTAGTTTCATAATTTGTTTTTACTCATTTTTCCAGTCACAGTCAGAAGATACGGTAAAAAAAGTAAATCTCCTAAAGGAAATGCATTTTCGATCTTTAAATCAGAAGGCCCTCCTTCTTAAGAAAACCGAAGAGGCAGCCAAGCAGTTAGAAAGTATGAGAATGCATTCGGGTGCAAAGTAAGAATTTTAACACAACACTTTAACTATTTTATTATTAGCTAATTACATTACAAAGCGAAACAAGACAACTTGATCAATGATTAACTAGAGTAGTGGCCTGATATGAAGTGAGGAAAACAATATAAATGAGATTGTTGCCTTGTATTACGATTCCGGTTTGGAAATTTTTAATTATTTAATCAATCCCTATCACCAACCAAGTTACTATCTTAATTTCAGTTTCTCGGAGGAGTTTCGAGTAAGGGAGGAACTTATGGGACTAGCAATAGGCAGTGGAGGTTCTAATATTCAACAGGCTCGTAGGGTGGAAGGCGTCACCAATATAGAACTGGAAGAGCAAACTTGTACTTTTCGAATCTATGGAGAGGTAAGTTATATGAGAAATGCAAAACATAAAAGAAAAGAATATCTCCTTGAAATTGACAGGATTGGACTTTAACTACGTGTTAGTGGACTGAGCTGAGAAGTTAAGGTTGCATAGACGCTACACTGTGTAGTGTGTAAGAATTAGCAAGCGTACTGGACGTCACTTCATCACTTGCATTTTGTTTTGTCGAAGTGGTTTTCTTAGTTTATTAAATCTAAGACCGATGATTATAATAGAGAGTAGTGGCCTGAAAACACATGTGGAAAAACAAACGATGAGCTCGAAGAGCCAAGATCATCTGATCTGGGCAATCCGTTTTGGTTGAAAAATTAATTTTATGCCTTGTCAATGTTTACCAATACAGGAAGTTGAACAGCTCCGGCAAGAAAAGTTACAAATAGATCAGGAGTTACGTAGTTACCACCCGGGTGCGGTGGGAACGATGCATTTCCCTAGTCGCAGAACTGATAGGCCTTACGCTGATTTAGATGGAGTAGGCCCAAGAGGACGGGGCGGCCGCGGAGGTTCCGCTCGAGGGGGACCACCCAGAGGGACAGGAGCTCGTGGTCGCGGTGGATATGGTAAAGAATGATAAATTGTACATTCCTTTTAATAAAAGAACGCTTGGTGTGATTCACGTTGTGTGATGGTGGAATGCTAAATACACCATTGATTCAGCCTACTTAATTACGGGTAGAATTGGATAATTGGATTAAGTGAAGTTGCTTACGCATTGGCAGGAAGATTTCGTAGCTCTGAAGGACAGAGATTTCGAAGTGATGGTGACGATGTTCAGCGGTTTGGCGAGTATGGTTCAGCTAAGTTTCGTGGACGTGGACCTCCTACAGACAATAGCAGTAATAGATGCTTGACAAACGGATATGGCCACGATTAGCTACTAACTAGTTGGATAACTTTTCAGTATTGATAGCTATAACGGTTTTGCTTGGGGTTTCTTTTCTTTTGCAGTTTTCTGAGTTCAGATGAAGAAGCTAAGCTATGTAGTTACTAATAGAAGGGTAATGTTCTTGGTATTTACACTGCATTACTAACTCATTTGAACATGTGTAACTAGTTACTCAAACGATTGTGTTCATCACAAATCTAGTATCGTAATAGTCAAAAGACGTAGTCATTACTAACTAACTAATAATGAAAGTTGAATGCTTGTTAATGATAGTCTGTCATTGTCAGTATTTTGCATTAATGAATATTACATTTAACGCATCCACTCATTTCTGCTATTGTGATCTGCTTTTTTCACCAATATTATATAAATTAGATTAGATGAATTGAAGTTGTGCTGTTTGCTGGAATGTTTCGCATGTGTGTAAAATGAAGAGTAGCTAGTAATTAATTGTATACCTTCAGGTCCAATCTAGTATCACCTGTATTATCATTGAGTAAGTATTATAAGTAGTTATTTTTTTGTGGTCTAGGAGTAAGTTCGTTTAATGAAATAAATTCGTCAATAAATTATACTGGCTGTAGTTTATTAAATTTGGCTGAATCAATGGTGTAAATATGTAATCATAATAATACCTGAAAGTAGTGATATTTTTTTTGCTGCGACTTTCTGCACAGTTTGTTTTTTTCAATCAGTGAAGCATCTAGTAATCTTCCAAAAGTATTTGACAAGTCGAGAATATAAATAAATTCGTGCACAGGTTCCCGCCAAAGCACCCCCGGCGACGTAGAAGAAAGACTTAACGGTAGGGGTGATGGTCGTAGGTACCGAGGAAGGGAAAGGAGTGGACCCCCACCCCCAAGAGGGAGGAGTGGCAGAGGTGGTGGACGCGGTAATAACTCAGAACAAGACTTCAGGAGGAGGGGCCGAGACGACGAAGATTCTTTTGCAGAGGATACTGTTGTGGAAAATAAGTACGTTTGTAGCCCCGACGTATGTTGTATCTGGTGTTCGATCGTAGTAAGGTTTTGTGCTGGGGGTATTGTGTGGTTATTGAAAATAACTTATTGTAAGAAATTAATTTCATGTTTTACTTCATAATGGTAGTGTTATTGAACGTGAAGATGGTGACACTAGACGTAGGTCTGGTCATGTCCCCCGGGGAGGCAAAAAGTCGAGCTCAGGTGCTTCAGGTTCAGGTGACCATTCTTCTCCCGCTGAAGGTATGAATTGTTAATTACATACATCACAATATATCTATTATTTATATCTTGTTGAAACCTCTCTTCCAACAAGTTTTCAGACACATTTGGTTCATGGCTTATATGTAGAATCTCTCCAGCAGAAGTTCTTTGGTTGGTTAGGTCAACACAGTTTGAATACTTTGCAAAATTAGTGCGTAATATGAGCATGTAACACATTCCACTCGTGTTTGGTCGAGGTTTGGTTTGGACTTGCAGGTTTGGCAAGGCCAACGGGAAAATTAAAGGGGTAAAATAAGTTAGCTCTGGTTTGTATGGAATTGGCAGATAAAGAGGAGGATCGCAATGACCCACCATCAACAAATGCAGGTAGTGCCACCGGACCACGTCCTCAGAGAGATCAAAGAAGTCGTGGAAGAAAATCTGGAAAGGAAAACTCTTCCGGAGCTAATTCTACGAATTCTCATAACCATACGTCAGCACCCGACTCACAGCAGATACCTGCCATTGTTAATGGCGATGGACAGTGACTGGCTCAGAGGCAAAAAATGTATTACTGGAAGTGTTTTTCTACAAGTTCATTATTACACCATTTCAAATCCTAAAATGTTAGCAACGCAAATCACTACATAAAAGTTACACGTCGGGAACGCTTCACTGGTTGTTAACCTAAATGGTAAAGAGACTCACGGAGTCTTGATTTTGACACAATATAACTTACCATGTTATCCTGGTAAAGCAAACAAAAAAAAACAGACGCACCCTTGCATATTATGTACCCATGATATATAATACCTACATGTAAAAGCAATTTTGATTTCACGCTGTGTAAAACTTTTGAATTCTTCGTGTCAACATTTAAATGTAATATCCGATTGTATCAGCAGAACTTTATTTCCGTTGACTTTGGCAATTTACTACAATGTCAACACGTGTACATTTTCTGTTAAACGTTTGAGTAGCTGAACAAATTGTTCAGCAGTTTTCAATGAATGTGAATCAACTTACCTACTCTATTCGAATTTTGGCTTTCAGCAAGTCTGCAAGTATTGGTGCTTCCTTCCTTTCTCAGTCAGTGTTATAGACATGTAGGTATTCTTCCTTTCGTCGGAAAGTATTGTATAATGTAGTTCCTATGTATGTATATGAATATCTTCTGTTGCCAGTTCACTGTCTGCCAACTCGCCTTAAATACCTTTTGTTACTTTGGCCGGTAAATGGCCCACTACTTTAATTTCTGTTTAAATGGACGTATCAGTCATAAGTGAGTGCGATAAAAATCTGCTTTTAAATGCTTGATTGCGCAGTTTGGTTGGTTGTTGTAGTCTGCTTGTAGGATTGGTGGTACAACCACTAATTTTGGTAACGCATACTTTTACTTCATCTACTAATTGGCAGTTAGGCAGTCAAGGGGTACAAGAAAGGAATCACACGTATCACGCTATTGCTTCTAACAAGTATGTAAATTGCTTCTCTAATCTCAACTCTGTAGGTTTTTCATTGGTCTCCAACACAAGAAAGCATTCGAAAGAAAGTAAAGAGAAAATAGCCAGCAACGGGAACGCAGGAGGAGGAGAACGAGTGTCCGTTCCAAGATATACTGGCAAATTTGAAAATGGAAGCAATTGTAGTAGTGTACACTCTAACCTAAGACCACGACAACAACCAAGTTCCACTAACATTGAACGAAGTCAGAGTAATAGTGACTCTGGTAGTGGGGATGGAGGAGACGAAGGAGATCACGGTGAAAAGCGGAAATTACCAAGTATTACAATTCAGAACAGTAATACTCATTTAACAACATATGCAGAAAAGGCAAAAAGTTCGATTATCCGCAAATGGCTCTAAGAAACAAATAAAATCAATTGAGAGTTTAGTTCTGTTATGTCAACATTTTGAATGAGTTTGATAAATTAACCATTAAAATTTTAGTTGCGTTATTTGTGTATTTCGCACGTAAGTTCTGACATGGTGGACCGTAAATGAACTATGTATATTAAACTGCATGAAATTTCCCAGTAATTTCAATTAATTTGGTTTTTTGTGATTGTAATATGTTTCTGCGAATCAATTCTACCTTGTTCATTCATTCTGCAATATTGAATGCGTTGCTGAAATTAAATTGTCCAATTTGTTTTGGTTTATCTTAATGAAATTACTTTCAGTTTTCTGTGTTCTCCTTCTGGATAAATTACTGTATCCAACTTTTCGTTACTTACGTTAATAGACATGGAAATCAGTTGTCCATGAGGTCAAGGGGTGATGACCTTGGACACGATTTGTTGTTGCTGCTGTTGTAATGAGTCAAGCAGCCTTTCCGATACTTTAAAAAATGTATTTAGATTTCTTCGGAAACTATGTATTCCCAATATTGACTATACATGTTTATCTTCAATGAGAAGTCACTTTTATAAGATAAGTAAATACATATTATTATTATGTAATATGTAATGTGCTCTCTATCTCTCTTTCTTTTTAGCTATTAAAGTATCGTATTATTGCTACTAACCAGTTTTTGTTCTGGCCGAAATCCAGGTGAACCGTAGAACTAGCCACTTTATGTAAATTTAATTTAATTAACTAGATGAGTGCACAATCTATGAATAAATAAATAACTAGAAGCATATCATTGAGCTGGAAGAGGAGCTGAGTTATAAATAAAGATAATAAGGCTGTGAGTGAAAGGTTAAGTATAACCCAATATATACTTTATCTTATGTACGCTAACATATTGAATGCTAAGCACCTTACTACTTAATTGATATGTTCAGGTAAATTATTAAAATATGTAGACAGTATAAACGTTATTAGATAGAAAGTATCCATGATTTTTGAGTATTCAGTTCCAGGTTTATGGAACGGCAAAACGTAAATTTCATTATTGCAGTATTAGTTAATGCTTTGCTTCCCATCATCGGCTAATGAAACTGGGACTAATGTTCGAACGGAAAAGGCATTTTAGTCTAAAAGCTAACTTAACATTTCACCGGTTACTCTACTCTTATTTTTAGTTCAAGCTTTTACTTAAAACCACAAAACAACCTTTGTTGCACATTTGGGGATGCTACTTTGCATTTACTTTTCCTAGTATCGTCCTTACTTTACCGGTACTAGCCTTTAATTTTTGTTGCTTACTTTAAATACTACATAATATATATATTAATATATTGGTTAAGTAAGAAACACAAATTCTGGTCACGAATCATCATCTATTGGCGTTTTCTTAGTTTTGTTAAGGGTGGTTGATAAAATTAGTAATTTATAAATATTTTTCACCCGTGCTTGCATCTTAGTCAGAAGGATTCACTTATTTTGTTAGGCTATAACTATTGTGAAATTGTGTGCCAAGAATAATACTATTCCAGAATTATTTGACCCAACATTATTAATTATATCAAATACTTGTGAAATTTAAAATTGCATGATCAAAAACAAGTATAAAAGTAAATTGCGGATTGGCCATGGGAAAATATTAAAACATTTGTAATTACAATTTACCAAAATCGGGATTTAAAAAAATGAGCATCAGGAAATTTTATAACAGCCTGTCAAACTTTCAAACTAAAAAAAAAGAAATCTTGTGCAAGGTAGCTTGGCTTTCCTGCCTTTTGTTGTTTCACATTAAAATGTATTTAATTTATTATATCCGTTATTTAGAGATTAAAATCAACCACGGGTGTAAAATTTTTGAATGGATGTTGCAAATTTGAAAGTGCAAAAAAATTATTTTTAAGGAGTACTCTTAAGTCGTTGTATTAAAAATCAGTCAATTTTTACTGCTAGAAATAACTCTCCAGCTATTTATTATCTAGGTTTGTTAATTGGGCTGGAATGCTGCTCTTGTTGTTGATTTTCTAAAAGGAAGCTTGGCAAGAGCGCAAGGCACAATTCAATCCTCGAACCTAAAATTACAGTTCACACTGTGCTGCTGCGTTTCAAACTTCAGCTTATGATATTATTGTCTAAAAATCGAATGTAAATTACATGATGTAATTGACTGAGAAAGTAAGTATGACATTTTTTCTCCCAGATCTGTCTAGTAGGAGGCTAAGAGAAACGATTCGTGGTTTTTGTTAGGGAAGCAAGGTAAATTTTTTGCAAACTAATTAGTGAAAGGGATGAAAGCTGCTTCAGTATAAATATATAGTTCATACCTTTTATTATCATTGTATTGTTCGTGCGTATATGTAGTGGGTTATCTCCGAAAATTGTTACTCGTACATTATTCTTAATACTTACGAAACAATGAACATAAACTAAAATAACATTAAGAAGGGGACAAAAAAGAATATAAAAACGGTGTCACGCCGGTTTACGTTCAAAAGAATGAAACAGATTAAGACAAGTATAGAGAGTGCAATGGCTTGATATGTGAAATGAGGAATTTGGTTGAACATGGCAGGACTATTTCCCCATGTTTCGATCAAACTGTCAAAATAAGTCTACAATACGTTTTTGGAACATCCAATTTGTCTGTCAAGTCATTCCTCTTGATTATACTTGCGAAGGTATCGCTGTCTACATTGAATCATGCGACGACTGATGAGGTCGAAAGCTAAAATTGATGAATGTATCACAAAACCTAATTGTAAAATGTCTTTGAAATCAAAGTGTGGCTACCAAAAAAAAATTTATCATCAAGAGTTGGTTTCTTTTGTCTGTCTTGCAGCTGTATTCACAGTTTGAAGATACCACTGAGTAGTTGTTCATAAGTTGTATTTATACAGAATAACACACACCTTTCTTGCTGTGTCATTCTCCTTCGGCTTACAAGTGGGAAGCAGCAGAACGTTTAATGGCATTTATTATTATTATTATATATTTTGGTCACTGTAAATGACGAAGAAAAACGGTGAATACAGTTGCAAATTAAGAACAAAGAAATGTTATGCAAAAATTATAGTTGCGTACTTTTGGTATTTCTGTCACATCTCCACACTTTGAAGAACCAGATAAGTCACTTCATCAAATTACTAACAATGACAGAAAAAGATATTTGTCTGGGTTGAAACAGTAACTGCCTTTGGTAGCGAAAAATATCCCTGGAATAGACAAAATGCGATCAATTGTGTAAACACTTGCTAACTCTGACATGTACGTAAAATCTCTATTCAGACAAAACAAAACAAGTTAAAAGAATCATATTGAAAGAAAAAATATGAATGAACAGTGGCATGACACGAGAATTTCACATTCATAACTTTACAAGTACACCAACTAATTACAATAAGTTATTCATGTACTGTGTACTACATAAAAGATTCATAAATACATATATATGCAACTTGATAATTATTATTACTGTAATAAAACTCTGTAATAAATTATTAGTATTTAGGCTAAATATATTATTATTATTATTATTATGTCGTGTATATGTACATCCACAAAATAAGTCAATTTACCAACAACGCGTGTTTCTGTTTTTTGTCTAAAATATTAATCTCGCTCCTTGTTTTTTGCAATAGAAGAAAAGAAAAAAAGTTTTTGAAAATTTATTAAAAAACGAAACATTCGAAAATCATCTGCAACTTGTTGATTATAATTGAATTACCATTTTGCCCATGACACTGGGAAGCATCGTACGTTATAGCTCAAAGACGATTCATCTGGTTTTGTTAAGGGACACGCCTAGGCAAACACCGTTGCATATATGAAATAGTGAAAGTCATGACAGTTGCTTACACCAGAAAATCTCGTTGGGTCCTGCTCCCGGAAAAAGACAGTCACAAAACATCCAAACATATCTGTAATAAAAAGAAAACTCTATTACATTTGCATAATAAATTGATCAAATCTATGTGAGCAAGAATTGAAATAAAATTACGACCGCAGGATGTGTATAATATGCTTTGATTGTAGTAATATAATCAATTCAGAATATAAAGTCTGTGTGCGTTGTTTCATGTCTCTAGTAGATAACACTTACTCTCGCACAAACTACCAGTTCTCCCATGTTTTCTGTGTGAATTTAAGATGAAACTAGCATAAACTAGAAAAACTGCAAAAAACAAAATTTCGAGTATGTGACTGGAGTTTTAAAAACTCAAATTCAACTAATTCTTCGATTTTAATTAGTGCAATACCATACTCTTCCACAATATGGATTTGGAAACTTAATAGGATCATCCTCGAATAACTAAGTTTGTCATTTAGAATCTGTGGATCCTCTGCTCTTTAAATTATTATCCAACTGTTAGTCTTTAATCTCTGATTTTTCTTTGTTTGTCATCGTGTTATTGGAGGAAAAATAGCCCGGCCACGGTACGTTTTAACAAGACGGCAACATGCAAACACCCCAATGCAAATTAATTACCTATTAGGTAAATATGTTACGCGATATCTGTAAAAATTTGTTTCACTCAATCCTCATGCAGATCCATCATCCAAAGTAGTCCGCAATCCCATCATGGTAGAAATAAATAGAACATGATATGATACCGTTGCATTATATTGCTTAAACGTAGTTTTCAAACGATTGCTTATGCATCCTTCTCGGATTTATCTGCTTCAGAAGAATATAGGTTGAATCTGAACCTTCACACTGCCCATTTTGTTCAGGAGTTAAACTGAGTCTAGCACTAGAATGAGTCTGAATGGATAATGTGAGTGAGTTGGATATGTATACATATTTTACGCTTACATTTCAACACCCTCAAAAAGTGAGCGAGCACTGTTACAAAAATATATAACAACTTTTAATGTGTAACGTGCACTTTTATTACTTTAACGAATTATTATGTCCTGTTATGGTTTTAGGAGGTCCGAGAAAGAAGTAGAAGCTCATACGAAATCAGTAAGCACCATCTTCCTTTTCGGATGGGGTAACGCAATAATACCGTGATCCTTACACCAAGTAGATAACAACAAATTAAAGTGCTACCGCTTTCAGCCAACCACGCACGCCAACACTCAGACCTATATAAGTATATCCAAGCATGTGCTTTTAAAATTCACTGTTAGTTAATACAGCGAGCGAATCATTTCCCGATCAGCTTGATTCTCCTTCATGCAAAAAAACAAATGATTTTTTGCTATTTCAACGAGATAATGTTCGAAACCATCATTTAATCTTTCAGATAATTCGTTAAAAACCTGGCATAAGACATGCAGCTACGATTGCAAGGGAAGGGCTTGATTACGGTAACATAAGCCAGAGGAAATGTGTCACGTTCGACGTATTTACACATTACGGTATGTATATGCTTGCATTCGGGGGCAGTCTTCACAAATGATTCATGCTACAAATTAATTTCACGCTACACCTAGTTTTGATAAACAATACAATAAAACATTATATTTTTGTGATTTTAGTTTTTTTAAATTCCAAACCTGATTTAAAAATGCACCCATCTTCTAACACCATCAACAACTTTTCAGTATTATTATTATCTCAGCTATTCTCGATGTCCATCAAAACTACAGCTTGATTGGACAAATTCCTGCAAAGTGATTTTTTTCAGGCAGATATAAATTCGTCAACAAACACTGAATCCATGGACCGACTGAAGTGAACATCTTTGTAAAATATTATCTTCAGCTTCATAATCAGTAATTCGTGTCATACAAGCTGCATTACTCGTATTGATTCTTTCAGGTATAAAAACAGCTTTAAAATAAGGAGCAGAACACTTATCTGCTCAAGTCGTCAAGTGAATAAAAAAACTGCGCGGGTATAATATTATTCGCACAATTTCTCCTACAGGCGGTGCACAAGGAAATACGTGTGCTCAAAGCCTCGTGCCTGCTGCAAATCAGTTCCGATTATTAGGACTTGACATGCACTCAATGGCATGTGGGCACTTGAAATAAAATAAAAGTAAGTGTACTTTTCACCGATTCACTTTACGAAGTGATCTTTGAGTGCCAAAAAGAAAAATAGTTTTTTTGTAAAAACGAAACATTTTCAAACTCTGATGAAGGCTACGATAATCCCGAGCAATAAATAAAACAGAATTTTTGCTGTTTATTTAATTTACATGAAAATGTAAAGGAAATGTTGGAAAATCATCCTTATTGAGGTTATGGTAGTGTTAATATTATGCTGCATATTTCTGTGACGGACGTGCTTCATCCCCGTAATCCCTTTCAACTATACTTTCAAGCCATTTAAACAAGCATGGTTTAAAAATTTGCCTCGAATAAATATTGCCATTTAGCATGTGCTTGCAGTTATTCTATCGTCATTCTGTTGAGGGAGTCGTATCAAAAGAAGAGAGATATTAATGAAAGCCACGAATGACTGTTGTTGGGTTTCATTTTATTCTGGCTTTACCGAAGAAGAACATTTTTACTTTTTACTGTAAAAGTACCTAATTATGCTAAAGTTTAATCTCGTGCGGGGGAAGGAAAAAAGTCGACGTTTGTGGAAGAAACACTTTTATTATTTTTTTAGCAGTCGCACATGTTTAAAATTCTTCCTTACGTATTATCTACGGACGGAAATTATTCGTTCCCCATACTAAAATATTCGCCAATTTGCCACTTTACGTCTAATGATCCTAAACAAAGATACTCGGTTCGTTCGTCTTTAATATGCAATACGGCAAGGCAATGCGTGTGGTGATGATGCGATTGTGATGCTGGTGAACCACAAAAAAGCACCAGAGATGAGATGTCGTGCTTTGTTGTTTCACAAGTCGGTATTTTCATTCATTTTTTTAAAGTAAACAGTTTGCCATTGTTATTCTTGTTGTCCTCCCTCACTTTGCGAAATGTGGAGCAGTTGAACGTTTGTTTCGTGATGATGACATTCAAACAAAAAAAACATAATCCTGTATCAATTGGTTTCCACTCAAACTGTGGCAGCAGTTGCAAATTATTTTTTGCGAAGGAAAAAAGCGTGGCATGATGATAGTCAAGAAAAATGTCACACGGGCTAAATGACGCGTTAAGCATCAACAATGCAATATATGTATGATCGCTAAATGAACATAGCATCCTTCACAATAATGTGATTATTTTTAACGAATAAAATTAGGCTGCTGGCACGATACCTACATCTGTTTGCCATTGTTATTCTTGTTGTCCTCCCTCACTTTGCGAAATGTGGAGCAGTTGAACGTTTGTTTCGTGATGATGACATTCAAACAAAAAAAACATAATCCTGTATCAATTGGTTTCCATAGCATCCTTCACAATAATGTGATTATTTTTAACGAATAAAATTAGGCTGCTGGCACGATACCTACATCTTTGATAATGGGTTCAATCAAGTGTGCGCAGCAAACTCCATTGGTTTCATTTCGTTGGTAGTGCTAGAATTATTTAGAATGAAAGCTACAAAAACTCCTTTAATTCCGTTCGTGCTGCGAGAGTGAATCCGAAAATACAAAGAGCATACATATATTTGACTTCGCAGACGAGCTTTGCAATTGTTGATTGTTTGAAGCTCAAATTTGCAAATCCATTGTACGTAGTGTAGGTTTACGGAATTTTTGAATTCGTCCACGTAAAACCTCATTTTGAAAGATCATGATGTCCTTTTTTATTGTTCTTCCTTTCTTTATTTGACAAAATACAGGTCAATGATGACGATAATAATAGTAGCACTATCATTTTCTTTTAGTTCCTTATTCGCTCGAGCATCCCTGTTATTAGCGACTCGACTCACTTCAGCAAGAAAGGAATAGTGAAAGCCCAAACTTACTCTCCCATTAATGCACCTCATTTGAGTAAGAGTACACAATTCGTGAAACAATAACGCTCAGGAATTTAAGATGTGTCCTCTACAAACGCAAATAAAATAGAATTTGGGGAAATGGGAAGAAACTCGCTTCAAGCACCGCACACGACTACAGAAAGTTATTTTTTACAGGATCCATGTGTGTGTACAAAGTTCCACTCATTATTGACTCATTCAAGCGTATCCTGGTGTGAAGTTTACATGCACGTTTCAAATGTTGAGTTGATTGAATATTGAATAGAGTGGGATAAATTATGTTCAGCTCAGTTTTAAATAAGACATTGGCATCTCGGTGTCGATATATTCTTCTTAGTATTAGAATTACATACATAATATATAATGTACCATACAAGGGTGCGTTTACGTTTTCGCTGTAATATTTCTTTTATTTTTGTTTTAATTTGGCTGTATGATGCGTTTTGCTTTTCCACAGAAAC
>JAHZNF010001998.1:0-14378 GCA_027744215.1 Troglopedetes dispersus
TTTTTTCTAAAGAAAAAAAGGTCTGAATTATTTTATTGACCTTTTGCTTCCTTTTTCTTAAAGAAAAAAAATTAGGTACAAAAAATCTAGCTTTTTTATTCTGTTTCACCTGTGAAGCCAAAAAAATGAAAAGAGAAAGTTATGAAAAAAAATAATAATTTCCGAATTTTTTGCCTTCACGGTTGCTCCATTGTTGTAACTACTGTGCTGTGTAGCAAGTATAAAAGCTAGATATATGTAGAGGCAAAAACTCCATGATACTTATTACGAACATGTGCACCTTTCCATTATGAATGTCTGTAGATCTATTTGGCATTCCCAATGGTACTGTTATGGTTGATGTCCTTACTTTTCCTTTCCTTCTCAAGATTGTGTGGATACCCCAGGCTGCGCATCGTCAGCCATTATTTCCATTTACTGATGATATCATCATCGTTAATCTAACGACAGATGCAAGACAGGCTAGAAAAAAAAACTAAAAGGCAATGTGTGCACACTCATACATACGTACCGAATATATATTTCTTGATACTTTTGTGTGTCCATAAATATATATACTACATCTCGACAAAAAAAGTAAGAGAGTTTATTTTTTTCTGCTGATAAGTATATTTACATTGGCTATGTAGATAGTACATCAAGGACCAACTTCAATAATATCTTCCTTTCCTATTTTTTCCCGTCTCTCTCAATGGAGCAGTCCAAGTAGCCCAAGTGAAGCGAGCAAGTCCCACTTCACTTTTTTTTGCTTACTTTATGTTACGTCTTTTTTTCCTGACTTTCGTTATAATGTATTTACCTATGTTCGCTAGCAACTCATAACGAAACTTTTTTTTTCGGAGAAACGAGAGAGAAAAAAAATCGAGCGAATTGAAGTAAACTTCTTCTTCCATTTTTTTGCTGCAGTATCAACACAGAAGAGATGTGCAGGGAAGCACAAATAAAAGGAGAAAGAAAGAAAGAAAGAGACGGAGTTTGAAGAAAAAAAAGAAGGATATGGAAAAAAGTTTTTCTGATCTGAACGAAGTCACTGGACCGTGCTGAACAACAGGAGGAGCACCAGTAAATGCAGTCGGGAGATAGTTAAGGAAAAAATATATATAAGATGAAGGAAAGGGACGCAGTGTCAACTTTTTTTTTCTTCAGACGTAACGTGTCCACTCTCTCTCTCTGCTGAGTAGAGAGAGAGAGAGAGAGCTCCATTCCGCATTGCAAGTCAGTGACTGAATAATAGACTTGAGTAAAGTGAGTTGAGTCTCTCAAAAGGAAAAAAAGAGAGGAAAAAACAGGTAGAAAAGCACACAATTCAAATTGAATAGAAATGTTGATGTTAGGAAAAAAGAAAGTAGGAGACTATAGTATATACATTTTGTTGATAAGGTAAAAATGAAATGGGCATGGAAAAAAGTTTTTTTTCTTGGTTGTGCTTGTCCTCTCCCTCTCACTACTTACATCATCATGTGACAAGGAAAGTTTACTTTGTTGTTTGAAGATGGGCAAAAAAAATCGGAGGGAAAATGAGGAGCTCCAAAGATGATAATGGAAATCAGGAAGAAAATGGAAAGAAAAACAGACGCTTTCTTTCCCTCTTTTCTTGTTGTTTTTTCTTTCCTTTTTTCTACTCAAAGTTTCATAACTTGGAGAAAAAGAAAGTAGAAACAGGTATGTGTGTATGCCTACATGAATGTTTGTTGGAAGATCATATCTGAAATGTGTACACAATGTGTATTTTACCATATGTTATCAGAAGTTTTGTGAGGAAAAAAGTTTTTCTTTTAAAAGATGATAATATTTTGTAGTTCTGAAAAATTTGAATTGTGACTGTCGTTTTGATTTTCGGTGGGAGACATGAAAATATTTTTTTTGGAAAGCAGAATGGAATATTGTTTTGAGGATCACAATACTAGTCACAAAATGATGTAATGGCATTGTTTCGAATTTCTAGATTCACTTCAGCTTGACTCGCTTAATTGGCAAAAATAGTGTAGCTTAACGACCTTCACCATTTTGGGCGAGGTCGGACAGTCAGAAATTTCAAGCAGATAGTTGCCTAACTTGCTACGCCAGTAAGGTATTTCAAGAATTTTGAGCATGTAAAGTTGCCGTAAAGTTTCAATATGCTTGAAGCAGACTTGATTAGTGTAGGACAAGTTATTTTCATGGGTTTATTATACTTCAGTATCCAAAATTGTTTTCTAACTAGCCAGACATTTTCCAAAGTCTATGGTCCAATGAAAAAATCATACACACTCACTTTTCACAAAATCGCAAGAAAATTGACCCAGCATTGATGAATGGACCAGTTTCTGTGAGTACAAGCAAAGTGAGAAAAGCATCTTCATTTTTTTATAAGGTCCTGCCTGAGTATTACTTGTTATGCAACCAGAGAACCACCTTTCAAATTTGTAATTCGTGCTCAAACCACCTCAACAAATAAACACATGCCTCAACCTAACAGAAATATGAACTAGATCGGTCAGTTATTGTAATACGAGCGTTGAGTCATTCCAACTTGTTCATACTAAAAAAAATACTTGTTGGGGACACTTATCTCCTAAATATACTTTCGTTAATACTGTTTTACTATAATTGCCTAAAAATTTAAATACTTTCCTGCATGATTTATTAAAATGATTAATGTCGCACGTCTGTATTTAAAGTGCAAAAGATTGTTAGCTCTGCTCTGACAAAGTTACTATCTAAGAGATGGCAACACATGTATCAATATTATTTTTCTTACATTTTTCGCCAACATATCATAACACCATACTATTTATGATGTTATACCAAACTTAAGGTGCAAAAGATTGTTAGCTCTGCTCTGACAAAGTTACTATCTAAGAGATGGCAACACATGTATCAATATTATTTTTCTTACATTTTTCGCCAACATATCATAACACCATACTATTTATAATGTTATACCAAACTTATTATTATTATTTTGCTGTGAAGCAAGCAGAGAAAATGAAATTCCACTGTAGCTCCATTATTACCATCCTTGGTCGTTACAACTTCTTTCCCCTTTTTTTGATCGATGGACGGACACAAGTCTGACGCGAAGAAGGGGAGAAAAAAAAGTTGATCCGGACGTGGACGCTGTGATGCCTCCATATATTACTCGGTGGCTTCGACATCTCCACCATTTATTACCAACAAGGAACGGAACAAAAACTCATAATCATTTTGTGCTGGAGGCAAACTCACAAAAAATATAACCACGCCGTGATACTATATTGATGGCAAGATGATTTTCTTTTTTTTTTTTTGGTTTGTTTCTTGGGTGCTCCGAATTCATAAGTGGGATATGATACACCATCTTATTTCTTCGCGTCATAATAATGATGAGCATGGATCCAATCCATCTAGCAATTTTTTTTGTGTGTGTGCAACTCCTCCATCACACGATACAATTTTTTTTCATTAGATAATCGAAAGGAGAAGAAAAAGTTGGGTGTTGTGTGCATTACTATTGCTACATTCTCTACTTTGATGATGCATTGCACACAATACTAAACAAACACTGCTTCTCCTTCACACAAAAAAGTTTCCCAAATAAAAAAAAGTTCTTTATTTTCCTCTTTTGTGTTAGACATTGCGTAATAATTTTTTTGGGAGCGAAGCTGCTACTACACCCAAGAAAAAAAGTAGGAAAGCATGTAGTATTTTGCTTGTGCACACATAATATTATACACGTTAGTTAAGTGTATCGCAATGCAATATGGTAAAAAAATATTTTGAGGGAAAAAAAGGAGGAAGCACGGATGGAGAAGAAAGTTCAAGTCACGCGTCATCCATCATCATCATTCCGAATAATGCTGGAAGTGTTATTCCATGATATGATGAGGATGAAGAAGTTGAGACAGAGTTTATATATTGCAGAAGACTACTTTCTCTGTCCACATCATACACAAGATTGCTCCATACTACGGGATATATGGTGCACACTGCTCCAAAAAAACAAATTGAAAACGAAGATGTGGAGAAATGTATAGTAGTAAACTTTGCTGCCAGAAGCGAACCATGTGTGTGAGCGTGTGCAAGAATTACGAAACATTTTTAGGTTTGCTTCATCTCTGTCAATAATAATAATAATAATGGTAATAATAATAAAAAATGTTGTAAATACCAAATATTGAGTCTTCAAATCTTGTTCCCCGGAAAACTACCCGAATAGTTCTCACTCCAATTTTAAAAAAAATATATTTTACGGGATCCATTTGACTATACTACATACATTTACCCTATTTTCCACGACAGAAGTAAACAAGAAAATTATATTTCCCGCTCAACTGTTTCTGTAAGATGACAGCATTGTAGATTTTCAATTTCCTGAGCACATTATGCTCATTCCTTATGAACGTGAAAAATTAACAAGGATCTTCAAAATCATAATGTGTTGTGTAAGCAGATAAGAAATAAAATACCCTTTTCGGTGGGACTATATCATGTCTGAAGTGGTCTCCAAATTATGTAATACACTTATCCATGCACAAATTATTATTATTGCAGTGAAAATGAAGAGGCAAGCTTTTGTTATACAAATGCCAAGGTAGCACAAATTCTGAATGTGAGTGTGCTGCTGTCTACCATGCTCTCCAGATAATCACACAAGTCAACCAGAAAACCCACAATGAAGATGAGTGGGAGAGTATATAATATATGTAATAATCTACAAAACATAAACATAACCGGAGCATGTGGTTTTTTCCCTTGTTTCAAAATTTTCACTGGGAAAACCCATGCTCCTTGTCTGTTTCACGAGAAACGAATTATATTTTATATCGGTTAGGATGATATTATGATAGGATGATAATATGTGAACCAAAAAGTTGGAAACGAGTGGTGCGGTATTTTTTGGCATTTTACTTGAATGATTTCGCCCCGGCATTAATTTAATTTTCAGTTTTGTGGTTTGCAGCTGAAGAGCGAACCATTTCTGCTTCGCTTCAAACAACAAATCCGATGGGAACAAGCATGTTCCAAAAATCTATTCGCTTTTTGTACACATTACACTCACACACATAAAAAAGTGGTGACGCAACATGAAAAAAATATTCTGATAATTAATGTGCACACAAGACATTACGCATGCTCGTGTGAACTAAATCACTTAATTAAAAAAATACACAAGCTGTTTACTTTTTTTTGCATCAATAAAATTTCTACAAAGAATTTCCGTTTGAAAATCAGGGAAACCGGAAACGAGGAAAAATACACAAAAGGAGAGGGAAAAATATTTTATATTTGTTTTGTTACCCATGCCTCACCAAACACTGAGGTTCCAAGGATGTAAAATGAACCAAAAAACGTACCGGAAAGAGGAGAAAAATGCTGTGGGATATGCTTTTAAACGATGATAATGATGAGCTCAATTATTTACTAGACGAGAAGATTCTCGTGGAACTATTTAGTTTTGCCCAGGGAGGAAAAACATCCAAATGAACCACATTTTGCATGAACTCATTTCTCATCATTATATGCATGTACATCTTATTTTAATCATCTACCGTTTCTCGGCTCTTTGAAGCCTTTAATATTTTCGGTTTCTCATCATGTCAGAAAGTACACATAAAAAAGGGTGGACATCGGACATTATTTTCTAAATTCTTGCTATATCTTATTTTTTAAAAAATGTAAAGTTATATTTAAAATACTACTCATTTGAAAAGTTTGGACAAGGCGTTTTGTTAAAACGCCGTTATGTATTTCATTTAGATACCACGAGTATTTATACATCTGTAGGTTTTTAACGTGGGTGTTAATGATAATAATGATAAGTGTGTACACTGTACACGTCTTGTAGAGAAATTTTTAGTTACAGTTTTAGTATGTGGTGGTCAGTAACAAAAGTAAGTGGTTGGAATACGTTCAATCTCGTACCTCCCTTACGATCGTACTTTACAAGATAGTCATGCAGGAATGGAAAAGCTTTAACGTTAGATTTTAAAGAACCAAAAAAAAAACTTGAAGTCATTTTTTAAGTTTTTCACCTGAAAAATTTGTGGATGCGATTCTATATAAATTATGTACCATTTTACCACAATAGTACGTCCATAGATTCCCGTGTGGTTGCAAATTGTGTCAGTGACAAGGATAAATGAAATATTATAGGATGGTCGGCAGGTGACATTCATGGACAAATATTGAATCACACAATACATATGCTGAAGAATCTCAAGGTGACATTTACTAGAAGTTTCTTTTATGAAATTTTCATATAATAAAGGAATACCATCATGAAATTACAAGGATAACTCGGCCATTTGTTTACTTGTAAGTTTGACATTTTGACTTCTTCAAATGACAAATGTATGCATGAATGAAAATCGATGTAATTTTTCCTACCAGGTTTGAAATACGCTTTTTTAAGAATTACTTTTAATCTGAAATATTCGAAGTATGTAGCTTAATTCTGCAATTGAAGAACCTTTAACTGTTGTAGATTGCAAATTCTCCAATTGATCTTCCGTTTGGCTGCAAAGTTCAACATTTTCGGGATTAAGTACTTCTCAGTTCCGAATACTCCAGCTCATACCTTGGAAGTTTAAATGATGCAATTAATATTTCTAGTAATCGAACACAAATGCAGTGTTATCGGAAGGACCCAGGCGTTTGTAAAACTATAAGATTCTGCTCGGAGTACTTCATTTGATTTTACAAGACTCGCCAATATGCATCTCCAAAACACACGGATCCAAAACCTTAGCCTAATCGAGTTGACATTTTCTTCACGTAAATAATACTGGACACCTTACAACAACAAATGTGGAGACGAGACAAATTGCAAACTGAAAAATAATATTTTCCCTTTGACACAAAACCACACGAACCACTTTTTTACATGTTCAAAATGTAACCTTTTTCCAAACTCTTTTTCTCTGTACAATCAACTTTCTTCCTTGACATGCCTCCGCATGCACAACTTCCCGAGCAACCACGTCGTATACAATTTCTAACTTGCAAATGGCCAATCTGTCTTTATAGATATGGATTGTTGCAATTTAAGTAATGTACATCTCACTCACACGTATTTTCCTAAGTTCCAGATCATTTCGTTTCAAGACTTGCTTCGAGCTGTTTTGAATCTGACGAGCTTCCCGTTCAAAAAAGTGAACGAAGAAAAACACACACGATTCCGCAAGTTAGGCATGAACCATTTTTTACTCTAACTAACTACAAGATTTGTGCTGCTGGTGCTACCCCTGCACCACCGGAAATTGGAAGGAATTGCTTGAGTTGAGTTGAAGACTAGAACTCAAAGTAAACAAGTGTGATGGACTCGAGGTAATTTTGGGAAGAAGATGATACATAACGCTTCACTTATTTTTTGATGGGGATCCGAATTGCATACCTTAAATACATCCACTGGAATAACAGCGTTCCTGAATCCAAATTGTGTACGTGTCTCCAAAATGTTGTGGTTCAATTTTCTCCGACATGTTTGTATTTATTATAGACACACGCATCATACTGATTTCTTAGCTCTCAATTTGAAGCAGAAAGATGAGAATATGAAATTGATGAGATGATTATTCTGCATTTCCTGGTGTACCATCATTTTCCATTTTTTTCGAGACATGTCCTAAAAAAACTAATCTGTTTTATTCTACATCCATGGCTTCCACCTTTTTTCTTGGAAAATAGACCATGATTTTAATACAAACTGGAAACCATATATTCTCCGGCAGAATACTAAACTGGGTAATCCCTGTATTAGTGAGGATAGCTCTTGATAAGCCGAATTTCTCAAAAAAAATTTGGGACTCGATTTTTCTTGGACACACTGGTAGAGCATTAAATAAATAAAAATGGAGGATTCTTTCCTGATGTTTTCTCCATTTACTTCTCGAATTCATGTTTAACATAAAAAATGGATGAGCGGAAAAGAAACCCTGATCGAAAATTAGAAATACGAGAGATGTGGCCGAAAAAAACGACTTATTCTTGTCGAAAAAAATAAGCAGAAAATAAAAAGATGGAACAAAGTAAAGAGAGAAAAAAATATATAATAATAATAATAAATGGAAACGTAAATAAATTTTTATTGCTGTNAAAAAATTGGGACTCGATTTTTCTTGGACACACTAGTAGAGCATTAAATAAATAAAAATGGAGGATTCTTTCCTGATGTTTTCTCCATTTACTTCTCGAATTCATGTTTAACATAAAAAATGGATGAGCGGAAAAGAAACCCTGATCGAAAATTAGAAATACGAGAGATGTGGCCGAAAAAAACGACTTATTCTTGTCGAAAAAAATAAGCAGAAAATAAAAAGATGGAACAAAGTAAAGAGAGAAAAAAATATATAATAATAATAATAAATGGAAACGTAAATAAATTTTTATTGCTGTTACTCGAAAAAAAAGATGATAGAAGAGAGGAAGCAACCAAGAAATTTCTCCTCTTTGAAGAAGATTACTCGAGCAATAAATGCTCCTTAAAAGAGAGACGAAGCCAAGGCCAAACCCAGACTCAGAAGAATTGATCAAGAAAACAAGCTTGTTTGATTGCTTCTTCTTCTTCTTCTTCTCTTATAAGGCTTCTTCATCTCGCATGAGACGGGGAAAAAATAAATACACTATAATACGATCATTCTTATACGCATTACNCTTCTTCTTCTTCTTCTCTTATAAGGCTTCTTCATCTCGCATGAGACGGGGAAAAAATAAATACACTATAATACGATCATTCTTATACGCATTACTTATCAAAACGCAGTAGATTGGCTTTTTTCCCTATTGACACAACATCCACTTATCGATAACATGGACGCACACACACACAGGTAATACACATTTTATGGAGCAACCCAACCAAATACACACATATATTTTTTATTTCTTCGTCTGTACAGCAGTACTCGAGGTTAATCAATGATGACCAATTGGGCTTTGCTTTTCCCAAGAAAAGAAAATGAAGCTGGAGCGGAGCAGCACAGAAGAAAATACCTGGGCTTTTCTGATCAAGATTATTTCTCCAACCCAGCTAGGCATCTCTCCATATTATTTTCTCTTGATCGACTACCGAACTTGTAAAGCCGCTCAAAAAATACTGGACAAGATGAAAGCCATCCCGCTAACTAACTAACCACTATTATGGAGTTTGTTTGTGGCCAAAAAAATAAAACTTTTTCTCTAAAGTATTCTCCTCACTTCCATATTCTCCCGTGAAAGCATGCAGTTTACTTTTTTCTCTCTCTCAAAAATATAAATTGTACAATAACCAACAAAAGAAGTTGGAGAAGAAGTAGTGCTCGTTAGAAACAAAGTTACATGCATTGCATGCTCCAAAAATAACGTTCACCTCCATCTTTATATATTTTTACCCACCCAACTTTATCCATTCCCTTGGAAAATTGTGTGAGCACTTGAATTTGGTGTCTAGTACAAATCACCCTGGTATACGCCACAATATATGTTGGGCTTAGTTTAGTGAACATAACAAGGTAAAAAAAAGTTCTCCGTTTTTCTTGACGAGGACACGACCACACAATTGTATTGATGATGTTGGCATCAGAGACTTTTTTTTCTGTTTACAGATCTACAGGGAGAAAGCTTGAGAGAGAGAGAGAGAAAAGGCTTAAATTAAATGCTACGCAAGTTCATCCCTTTTTTTTCCTCCGCTCACAATTAGAAAAGTAATTCCAAATTCTGAGTATGCACTGCACAGCAGAGAGAACTAAAGTTTTGGTGAAAGAAGTATAAAAAAGGGTAGCAATCCATGATGGAGAAAAAAAAATACTTCAAAGGATTACACGACTCAGCGGATACACATAACAATACGTACACGTCATATTACACTGAACACTACCACCACTACCAAAATGCTCCGAGTGCGCTTTATATTTTTTTTGTACCACACACAGGATTTCGTTTTCGCTGGAGAACATGTCATAATATATATATATATATTTTGTGTGCACGTATGTAGTTCTCGCAGACTTTTTTTTTCATTTATTGGGAGGTAGCATGCAACATTTTATCTTTTTTTCCCAAAGTTCTTGTCAGCAGCTTGTTTTGTTGTTGAAAATGGTAGTAATAATGGTACATCTGAGTAGTGTGTGGGTGAGCATAATAATAATAAAAGAATGTTTTTCAGTTGCACGTAGAAATGCAGAGCAAAAATATAAAAATAAAACTTGAGATTACAAAGGATTTCACAAAAGAATATATATTTTTTGCATAATAATGATGCAGTTTTGTTTCCCTATAACGGAATAAATTTTTGTGTTCATAAATGTTATTATATACACTTTTAGATACGCGTATGTATTTATATATGTTATCCATGTATTGTTCTGACGGATTGCAGAAAAAAATAGTCCCGAAAGCTTGTTTCAACCTCACTTGTTCCGATCACTCACTCACTAACTAAGCTTTATTTTTTTTTCTCAGACAAAAAAAAGAATAATATTCTCTATTTTTTTCCGTACGGCCAGAAAAAAAGAGCTTAGCTCTGTACCAGAAAATAAAAGTATAAAAAAGGGAAAATACTCTCTCGTCGAGAGGAAACCTGGAAGTCCGAGGAATGGTGATCACGATGGTGATGATCATGATGACTGTGAACGTGATCGAACGGAGCAAGATAGAGGAAAAAAAGCCGCACACAAAAGGATTTTTTCTCAGTTTGTTCCTCCCCGTCTGTAAATTTTTTTTTCGCAGAGTCCAAGTCCAATTTGCTGATGCCCTGGGGTGAGCACAATGTACATTTTCTCTTTTTCGATTCTGAATATAATAATAATGTTGGAGAGTGGTGGTGGTAGTGGTGGTTGCGCTTCTTCCTCCTCTACTACTATGATGTGAGTATTTTGTTTTGTGTGGAGGAAGAAGAATCCTTGTAGCCAACTAATACTACAATGTTTTCCTACTACCATGTTTCTTTGGATCTGAGAAAAATGCTGCTGCCTCTATATATTTTTTTTGTCGGTCAAATTCCTTATAAAATTGTATTTATGTACGATGGAGGTTACAATGTTGTTGTAGGCGAGCCTTGTTAGAAAAAAAGGAGATGAAGAGAAAAAACCACAGAGAAAAAGGAGGACGGAACAAAATAAGAATGAGCAACAACAAAAAAAAAACACACACACACATACACTTACAATGGATCAGGAGAATATAAGGATTTTCTGTTTTCTGGGAACGAGTGTATTGGTATTGTATAATATAGGCGCATATATACGTACATTGTGGAGCAGACGAAGAGAAAATTTTCATCTGCACTGTTGTATTATTGTGATTATTCTTCGAGAGCGAGAGAAAAAGAAGAAAAAAGACCAGAGGGGAAAAGGAGCGGATTCCGAGTCTCACTCATTTCATGATCTTCCCTCGAGTTCCTAATGCAATGTAAAGGATAAGCAAACTTTGTGTAGTATATATATATATATATTTTATGCACACAAAAGAATATAAAAAATCTATTGGGAAAGTATTTTCTTTCCTTGTTTTGTTTATGCATTTTTTTGCCAAAAAATACATATAAATATAAGCACATTTGTACATGTCCTCACAGTTCCCGTCAGAGTTGTGAATTTTTTTTCTTAGAAATTACAACGCCACCAAAAATATCATAGAAGCATACAATTTGTATATAAAAAAAGTTTAAATGTTTTCGTGGTAATATCAGCACAGCATCAGTAATAAAGGAATATGAGTATCATGTATGTGCTCTTGGGTTATCATCGGTTAGTTAGAGGAAATATGTGTAGCAGAGAAAATGGCAAAGGAAGGAAGGGATGAGGTTGTGAGTGAGTTTCCCGAAGTTTTTTTTGTGTTGTTGTGTGATGGAAAATTGGGATTGAAGAAAAGTTAAGGAAAGGGATCCCCTTTGGCTTGAAAAAGAAAAGAAAAAAGAACGGAGCTCTCTGGCTCGATTCGCATTCTAATAATAATATTCTGTTTTTTTCTGGTTATGGAATAATAATACTCCTAATAATAATATTTTTGAACATGTTTATGCTTTCTCTTTCCTGGTGGATGTATTCCAGAAAATTATTATTTATAACTGTGATGCACAATAACACTACTACAACATCTATGTAGACACAGTTTGATTCTTTATAATATTTTTTTGAAAGAATAATTTATTATATTTTTTGGAAAAAGGGATCCCCTTTGGCTTGAAAAAGAAAAGAAAAAAGAACGGAGCTCTCTGGCTCGATTCGCATTCTAATAATAATATTCTGTTTTTTTTCTGGTTATGGAATAATAATACTCCTAATAATAATATTTTTGAACATGTTTATGCTTTCTCTTTCCTGGTGAATGTATTCCAGAAAATTATTATTTATTATTGTGATACACAATAACACTACTACAACATCTATGTAGACACAGTTTGATTCTTTATAATATTTTTTTGAAAGAATAATTTATTATATTTTTTGGAGAAAAAAGTTATCGAAAAGAAATTCTCACTGGAGCAAAAAAATAAACGGGATACTTTGTGATATGCTCACGCACAACGGATAAGGAATAACGGGCAAATTGAAAGTTACAAAAGTTCATGCTTCAATTTCATGCGTAAAATATTGTATCTTGGAAGCAAGAAAAGAAGTAAACAAACTCACCGTGCAGCCACCATAAATATTCTAATATGTATGTATGAAGACGTCGGAAAAGGAGAGTGTTTGTGTAAAAACACCATTGAATAAAATATTCTCTCCATCGATTCTCAAAAATAACAACTATATTGACTGTGAGGAGGAATTGGCTTCGTGAATATTTATGGAGCGGAGGAGACTTGACTCACTCCGATAAAGAAGCGATAATAGGATGTTTTCTTGGAAGTTTTATTTTTCTGTTGATAACAATTTCTTTATCGGTAATTGAAACGAAGAAGAAACTTGTTCCTTAATTCAAGCATCACCATTTATTTACCCCGGAATAACTGGTTTAACTAATGAGCTCCTTTCTGCTTCAAAAAATAAAATATTCCATTACCCTCTCCAGAAAAAATATTGAAGCTTAAATAATTGTCGCAAAAGTTGCCCACACGCTTCAAGTACATTATTGTACTCATATTTAACACACCTCTGCTGCCTTGCCTCTATAATTGAGTTTTTTGTGCAATTTTAATGAGAAGGTAATTTAAATCTTGCGCTGACTCAGTTGAGCACACAGTTCCTTTGAGTAATCAATATCATTTTCCAACTTTCTCAAGAATTGTGTACTACAATAAAGGTTCTTATTTTTTTCTTTCCTCACGTATGCCTCGAGATACCTCCCCGTTGGCTTATCGTTTTCGGTTGGATGTACAATAAACTAACTTCCCGTGTTAGTTCTACATTGTAGCGATAATCAAGCCCGCCGCATTCATTATTATTGTTGTTGTACTACTCACAAGCGCACCACACTCAGGGATCGTCAGTGAAACATGGCTCAAAAGAGAGTAATAAAGTCTGAAGTGGATCGAGTTTTCTCTAAAAAGGTATTAACGATACACGTGTACTCTTACTTGGAACCAACGCATAACAAAAGGATAAAGGGTATCAACTTCCATTCTTTCCTGGAGTGGTGGTAGTATTTTTTTCGGGAATATTTTTCCTTCTTCGGGTTGGTTTTTCTCCAGCACGCACGCTTTTCCTTCTTCTGGAAATAAAAAAGAGACAATTCTACAATAAAAAATGTAGCAGAGGAGAGATATCAAGTTAAGCAGTTGTAAAACCCAAACGTGCATGTTTTTGTAGGTACGAAATAAAAAAAATAATATTATACAAACTATCTTTTTTTTATTGGAGAAGAGGAAAACACCAAAAAACTTTTACTCACACTTACTTATCCAGTATATATATTTTTGTATTTTTTTAGCTCATTCTGAGCTCAAGATGCGTATTTTTTCTATTATTCTTTTTTTGTGTGTAAAAAGGACGTGCAGGGATAGATTAATAATAAGCGTCGTTTGTATGTGTGCACATAATATGGAGCACGAGGGATTCTTTACCGCAGTCTCCATCCTGAATTCTATTTTGACCAAAAAAAAATAAGAAAGAAAAATAATAATTTCCCATGTAAAAACTTGCACCACACAGATAATACAAGTGGATCTGGATATATTTTTTGGGATGCGGGGAATCTTCACAGTATAGTTTTTATGAGTCATTTCAGTCATTTTATAACTAACGCTTGCCTTATCCAACCAACATTTACACTTTACCTTCACATTTTTGTATTTACAAGAGTACAAAATTTTTACGCATCTACATGTATGTATGTAAGTTATCAGAAGAGAGAAAATGGGGAAAATATAAAGTCAGAAGAATTCTGCTGTTGTTCTGCGAGGAAAATATAAAATTAAATAAACTTGAGAAAATGCACATACTCCAATTCTTCTTCTTTTTTCTTAAAAAATGTTCCGCTCTTGTTTCTTAAAAAAAGCT
>JAHZNF010001999.1:0-16210 GCA_027744215.1 Troglopedetes dispersus
ACCCTTTTCAGCAAGTGGCGACTGGCCAAGAACACAATTTTAATTACCATATCGTGGATAATGAACGCTGTCATTTATTATGCCATCACCCTTAATGCATCCAATCTATCCAATTTATTTTATAATACTCTTGAAAATTATTTTCAAGAGCCAAGTCACACCATATCGGTGGTAAAAACCACGAAATCTTTGTTGGTCAAGGTACTAACCAATCTTAATGATGATTTGAAGAAAGAATAATCTAGAAGGGAACGGTTCATATTATTGATGCTCTTTGGAGATGTTTTGCAATTACTGCATGTGTGTAATTAAGCTTTTATTGCTTTTACAGGGTATTCGGTGGCAGCGAAGTATTTCGTACCTCCAGAAATTACGGAGGTGATAAATTACAATCTTAAGTATATTAGTATAGATATGTATGCACACTGTAAATATCACTTTCAAAAAATAAAAGCAGCTATTCTCACATATTTCTTATGATTAGTTGTTGTTTGTTGCATTCTTTTCACACTTTAGGTTACTTTCATCGGATGGGTTTGGGGGTGGTTGAAAACTCCAAAATTTATTATCCTTCCCAAAGTTTTCCGCTTCATCCACAGTTTCCTTTGAACAATTCCCCAACAAAGCTAAAGATTACTTCAACTGCACTCACAAAAAAAGTAAGCAAATTACGAAATGAATCATTATTACGGGTAGTCTCTGGTTCAATGTCTCAGGTAAGTAGGCGGACGAAATAACTCCTAACACGGACATTGCAGCAATTGTAAACCAGGGGGCACCGAGATGAAATTTGGCCTTGAGACAAGTAAATTTTGGATGAATGAAACCTTGGGATTTTGGTTAGCTCGACATGCTGAACTCGTGTCTAAATCGGACTTACCAAGTACACAATGTATGGAGTAAAGATTCCAATTATGGACGCACTAGTCGAAGCAAATCCACTTCCTAAGATGGAAGAAGTATAATTAAAATTCTTCAAAGTATCTTTCCACTAAAGTCCACGTATTAATTAACTATACTTGCATTCATTACCTGAAGATCGCAAAGGTGTTGGAAAAATCTCCGTGGCTTGTAGGTAAACCACGAGGAAGGTGAGAGTTACGGAAAACCTGGGATAAAATCAACAGACAATAAATACAAAATCCATAAATAATGCTTTCTGAGCAATATTTTTTTATTTCAAATTTAATAATGGACAAACTTTGCAACAACAGCAGCCACGACGGAGAAGATTTTCCACCCTCTTACTGTCGGGTAACCTGCTGCCGTGCCTGCGCATAGGCTGGACACAACGCAGAGTATAAAGAACAAGACTTGTGTCCACCTTCTCCCAAGTCGGTCGCATAGTACACTTCCCAGGTAACCCGCAGGGACTTCAATCATGGCAAGAATAAAGAAGTTTAGGAACTGATTACCGGATAGATTGGATGCATTAAGGGTGATGGCATAATAAATGACAGCGTTCATTATCCACGATATGGTAATTAAAATTGTGTTCTTGGCCAGTCGCCACTTGCTGAAAAGGGTGAAAACGGTATGATTCTCATCACACTGATCTTGTTTGATCACAATCTGCTTAAGCATGGAATGCAGCTCTTTCTCTGTCAACTTGTCCTCCGTCCCATTTGTCTTTGCTATGACCTTGAGAACCTCCGCGGCCTTTTCCACCTTCCCCATACTCAGGAGCCACCTTGGTGACTCGGGAACCCACTTGCAGCAGAGAAATGCCAATGAGCACGGAATCGTTGTGATCAGTCCAATTATATACCAGTTGCGCGCGAAATACGCCATCCAAGGTAAGGAAGCCATACCCACCACCTTCACAAAGATTCAGAAGAGGACATTGTCAAAGGGAGATCAAAAGTGATGATGGAGGATCATTCGGCAATGGATATAAATTTTCAATTGTTACCCAAATCATCCATGTCCATGAATAAATCCAAGCTCTGAAATCTTTTATTTAAAAAAGTTAATTACTTTTTTATAAGAGATCATTTAAAAGGAATATTCCACCATATCATGCATTACTGGGTGGGAATATGATACAACTGATTACGACCATACGATTCCTTTGGACTACAATTGGGTTTGTGATAAAAGTCAGTGGGCAACATCCATGTCCATGAATAAATCCAAGCTCTGAAATCTTTTATTTAAAAAAGTTAATTACTTTTTTATAAGAGATCATTTAAAAGGAATATTCCACCAAAACTCATGCATCAAACTTATTTTTTTCCACGCGTATCTAGAACTGTGAAAATTCTTGTAATTTATGACAGTACAAAGTACAACTGCCCAGCTCCAAGTAAGTCCTTCCAAACTTTTGGATGCTTGACATTCATTAACATATCACTGGAGAGAGTTTCCAAAGAACCCATTTTCATAATGGCTATAAAATTACCTTTGTCCGAGAATTCTGCACCTATCATCGCTGGTGCAATGTAGATCATGGGGAATCCGAGACCGGTGATAACAGCAAAGACAAGGAAAAGCCAGAACGTATCTGCCACATACAGGCTGGCGATTCTTCCAAAGATGTTTAGAACTATTGTTACGATAAATACTGGTTTTCTCCCAATCCTTCAAACACATCGTCAAGTGATCAATTTTGGAGGTTACAAACAGTAAATTCTCCGCACAAAGTTTTCAGTATACTTTAAATTCTCTTTAAAAAAATCCACATACTTGTCAGCCGCTTGTCCAAAAACTATTGTTCCAATGGCGTTGCCCAAAGCGTTGGCAGTAAGGGTCCACGTTGCCCACTGACTTTTATCACAAACCCAATTGTAGTCCAAAGGAATCGTATGGTCGTAATCAGTTGTATCATATTCCCACCCAGTAATGCATGATATGGTGGATGCGATTCTCGCTGTACATTTCACATTGACTGAATTTCCCCTCAGAGTCCCTGAATGATAAATGATCAGCTAAAATATGTATCAAAATAGAAAATGGAGTAAGCAATTATTTTAATAAAAAATACTTTGGAATGGTTAAATTTTTCCAGGCATCCTGCGTCAATCCTGAGCCTTCAAATCCAGGAACTTTGCACCAATGTTCTGAGGGAGAATTCAGAGTATATTTTTTTACTTTAGACATAGAATTGCTCACTCTAGACTTTAATAACTCACACGAAGAATTTTTGGTAGCTAAAGAAAGAAGCTAAATTCATCGAAACCTGGTTCGTATAACATGAACAGGAGATTAAGGCCAAGCAACGGTTCCATCGCCGTCAGGGGTGATAGGATGAAGTAGAGAAACCATTTCTGGTATTTGCCTTGTGAGCCAATAATGGCCAAAATGTCATCAAGGTCGTTGCAACTTTTGTACTTTTTCTCTGCCGGGTCCTCTTCTGAATTTTTGTTCTGCTTAAATACAATTTGATAAGATAAAATTCTAACTTAAAATATGCACATGATCAAGTTCTTAAATAAAAATTACCTTCGGTAAACCGCCCACTTTAATTCCCAGCGTAGCCGCTGACTTTATTGAACGTACACTCATTTTGATTTTAATATTTACTAATAATGGTTTAAACAATCAATTCACCAAAACATGTTTCTATCTACAATACTGAATAAGAAGTCGGAGGAGTCAGTCGGTAAAAAAATAATTAAATTTCACAGTGCCCTGTTTGTCTAGTTTCCAGTTGGTTGATCAGCTTCCGCTCCAACTTTGTCGTAAACCAAAAAAAAATTGTACTTATCACAAAGAATGGAAGCTTTGATTACATAACGTTGTTCTCATTCTCACTGATCACAAAAAAGTAAACACAATTTACCCACTTCCAGCGACGAAGTGGAGAATTGAAAATTTTTGTAAGATTCCAGATGTGTACGATGGTAATTCTCTAAAAGTTGTATACTATTCCTTAAATTTTGACCATGGTCGCGTGCATTTGATATATTAACTCTTTTCAAAGTACGTCACAGTTATCACATATATTTCGACCTTGATTGGATTTAAATGGGATAAAAAAAACAATACAATAATAATAAAAAGAAATTGTTGTGCACACGTAATGCTAAAGATTGTTATACGCAGCACTATTATATTGCTTACACGAAATTAAACAACATCCGAGTTTTAAAAAAAATATCCTTTGTAGCAGGCTGGACAAGTAGTTTTACTACACAAAACTGCATTTCGATGAGAAAAATTCACAAAAAGTTTTCATAGTGCTCTCATTTGCACAATCACAGGATGGAAGTGGAACAGTGCTAGCACAGGAAAGTATAGGTATGGGCTGATTATTAGAGGGCCAGACGAGCTCATCTCAGCTCATCTTTTCCAGGACAATGCAACTCGTTGACTGATGATGATGAGAATGAACCTCCGTTCTAACAAGAGAAGGAAAAAAAAACCTTTTGGAAAGTTAGAAAAGGACTAGAGAGAGGATGATATTGGATGAAAAAAGATTATCAACGCAATAAGATGGGTCATTTAATGATAACAACTGGCTTCAGTCTATTCACGAGTTTAGTGCTTATTGTTACGCTCTAACGTGTTATGGAGAGGATGTTGTAGTATTGTCAGAAAATAAATTCGTGACACCAAAAAAGTCCATCAAGCACTACTGAGCGCATTTACAACTATACCAAAACCTTATACTTATAGGTACATATATTTCTCGTGCTCTTAAAGCACTTAAATGAAGGTAAAAAAAATAAATAAGGTTTCAATACCGAGTAATGAGAGTGTCTTTGCATAAAATCTTAATTAGGAGAGTTTGTGCATTCAAAAGCTACGAATACAATGTGATTGTAATAACAGCCTTCATCCCAGATGCTTTCTCATTATTTCACGTTACACCACACTTTAAAACTTTTTTTTTTCATTGTGTTAAAACAATACAGGAAGTTTGACGGTTCCTATTATGTAACTCCATATTATTACCTAAATAGCCACAGGAAAAAAATTACGCAGTGTGAGTAATAAAACTTCCTAAACAGGGTTTCACTTTTCAACTGGGATAGATGGTCGAATGCCAAAGTCAATTCAATTTCAAGAGTAGGAGAGCTTTACGCGGAAAGAGTTAAAGGTTACATGACAAATTTTTCTTAATGAAACGCAGTTCTAACTATTAACTATCGTTATTATTTACTGCTACCGCGGCACATTCACTGGCACAACCTGAAGTCAATGGGAGACATTGCCAGTTCTTACATGAATTTTGTTCACATCATTAGAGAATCCTTCATACCCACAGATCACAGTTTACAACAACAAAGACACAAAAGTTGTCTGTCATTACTCATTATATTATCATCTTGATGACTACACGGTCAGGACCATGTGTATGACATATCACGCTCTACGCGGTAAATGAGGACAGAGAGAGAGAGGACAATGCTCAAGATAAGTACAACTGCCATCTTTATATTTTATCAATCAGAAAATTAATCTTAGAGGCGAGCGCGGCGTGTACGTATTTGAAGATTTTTTTTTCAATGGATATTGACCTACCTATCTCACTTACCTGGTCTTTGACCAAAATTATAATGTAGTAATTAATTACAAACTAAAATCTATGTGGAAGTTACAAAGACAAGATGATTTGGCCACATGCGTGTTTGGATCAAGGAACTTTATAGCTCTTTAGGACAACAACAAAATGTAGGCAGGCACATATATGCTCTTAAACAATTTTTGAACACGTTTTTTTCAGTACCTGAAGGAACTCTATCTTATCTATTGCGGCAGTGCAGTAGTAGTTAGTGGTACCACAATAATAACTTAATCACGCTCGAAGACAACACACCAAAAATTTTACGTAATAGCAAGACCATTTTGTCACGTATGTTATGGGAATTTAGTCAATTTAGTCAATTTTGAAAATCTTGTCGATTGAGACATCTTACAAATTATGTTGCACTTTTAAAGAAAAAAATTAGCGTCCTTTTTTTGAAAAGTGTGAATGTCACATTATTATTACGTGTAAAGGGTTTTTTTTTCTACCTCAAACAACTCTGTTTCACAATTGACATCTAAACAGGAACTAATTGTTTCGTATCCTCGTCCAAGTATGCACACCACTCCACAGGTAGTTGGGAAAAAATGTCGGTCAATGTTCTTTACTTATTGCCCCCACTTAACTTACTCAACACGAAAAGTAAGTTATTCAGACAGCAGCAGGGAGAATAACGAAAAGCTAAAAAAAAGAATTATTTTTAGTAGCACATTTCGTTCCGCTGGATTAAATAGGTGCAAACCTGCGGTTTAGCTACTATTACCGGCACTTGATGAAATTTTTTCTCAGGAGCTTCACTCAACGACCTTTAGAGTTCCGCTTGGCTCACTTAAATGCAGAGCGTGCACACATGATGATCTTGCAAATGATTTGTTCAGCTGCTGCTGCTGCTGGTTCGTGTAAATGTGTACATAATTCACTTTCAGTTATCGATTATCCATGCAAAACTAATAATAATGAATGATACCTGCAATTGGGGAATTGAAGCTTAGTACCCATCCACTGGCTTGACTGCAGCCAACCTGCTATTTTATATATTTGACCGTGACTGTCTAAATATGTACATTGTTGTAACAAAAGTTTCCACTTCACTGGTTTCCCACTTTTCAGTTTTCCTCTTGTTCCCTTGCTTATTCAAAAAGCCACCAGGAGCAAGGTATTATCTCAATAATTCGATCTCACTTTTACAAAAAAAAATACTGTACAAGATGTTTTCGAGAATGAAGGCAAGGAAAAATTGAAAGGTCTTTGCTTGCACGTCTGACGCTCAACAATGTTTCTTTCAGTGTGCGGAATTGGGATTCCTTTGTAAAGTGAGGAACCCATGAATATTACTCCTGCCTAATTTTTTGTTCACTCACAACGGCAATACAAATGATAGAAAATGGTGATGCATAATGTATATGTAATTTGTGCAACCTATTAATAAATATTTTTATTTGAGCAGGGATGACTGATCTCTGTAAAAAAATATAATGGATGTGTCTAACGACTATTTTTATGGTCCACATGGAATCAAGTGCTGATTAGTTATTCATACTTACATAGTACACTTTTTTGAAGTTATACTATTTGTAAAGCACGAACATTTAATGTGAAGAAGTAAATGTAGTTTTTATGTGCTAAACATGACGCATCGTTGATGGTGGCTTCATTCAGATTCTGGTTTGTTGTAGAAAACTAGTTCCCACTCATCTAGGATGGTGGCATGATGGAGGCTTCTCTGAGAGCGCTATACTACGAGAACTGGACATTCACGCCCATAAAAGCAAAAGGAGGTAAGATGATATGCTTCCGCACGCACAAGAGAACTTCCGACTCGCTGATCTGATCGCATCTCAGATTGATCGTCGCTATATTTGCCGGAAATTAAATATTTATGAGGAGTGTATCGCAGGCAAGCTTCCCTGAAATAGGAAGCTCAATAGATAAACGAGAGATATGGGAATATGGAATATGAATATTAATTTTTTTGCTGGATGTCGTATTTAACATCGACGTGAGTGAGACAAGCGTCAATTTGCCTCGTGGATTCGTAATAACTAATAACAATTTTTTTTGCCGTGTTTACTAGCGGCATATTATATTATGCTTTGTCAATAAAATTCCTCTACAAAAAGTGACGTCTCACACTTTTTAATTGACTGTGGTGGTGTCGGATTAGATGAGATTTCTGATACAAGTGTCCAAGGACTTTGACAGCGGAAAAAATGAAGGAAGGTGTTGGACAAAAAAAAACTTCAATCTGGGATATTATTAAGCGTTCTCGTTGCAAGCGTGACTTTATTAAATATTAATGCGTTTGCTCAAAAACGAAACCACAGTGACATGAAAACAAAAAGGATTTGTTGACAACTACTTACCTCGTCTCAGAAAAAAATACACTTTATATTTAATGCATGCATTTGATTGACAATTCAGATGTTTCAATGGGATAATCTGAAGGAAAAGACTACTGTAGAATGAACAGCACGAATGTAGCATATCCCATTACAAAAGGGGTAAGGTGAAGGAGAACTTATCCTTTCAATGGTTTGGGTCATGGTCAAGGTCAGACGAAATCCACTGAACCTATGCATACGAGTCGGAGTTGCCGGAGGCTATAGACCCTGTGTGAAAGGTTGTACGGGTTTCTATTCTATCCAGGGAGGCGATTTTACGGAAACAATGAAGGATAGTTCTTTGCTGCGGAAATGTTTGGTACAGGAAGCAAACATTTATTGTGATGAAAGATGGTAAATGGGGAATTCATGTTGCGAACAAAGTGCAACAAGCATGCTAGCTAGTAATAGCAAAAATTGCTTCATAAAAACTATCGAGAAACACAAAGTATAGATCTACTTCGACAAATATTGTCAAGTTTTTCTGCAATATGAAGACTCACTCTTTTTAAGTGACTGAATCACCGAGTTGAACTTTTTACTATTTAAAGCTCTTTTGTTGAATGTGGCAGCGGAGAGTTGAATAAAAATCAAGGAAATGAATCCTTGGCGTCATCAAAAATTACAATTTGGCTAAACAAACAGCTTCACTATAAATAAGCAAAAAATATTCTAAAAAAAAATTCTTTCGCCCACACTCGCTGATTTCAAAAATAATAATTTTATCCTTCTTGTTTTTAAAGTACAACAAAGTACAATGACACATTTATTCATATTATGGAAGATTTACATGTAATAGTGGAAAGTTAATTATTTTAAAAAGTAAATGTGCAAACAAAATCCATGTTTTAAGAGTATTATTGAATGTAGCAATCTAACTGCGAAATTATATTTTATAGATAAATAGAGCCGGCGTGTAGCAGATGGCGTGGTTTTGTAACAACTTTGCTCACTAGAATATTTCAGCTTATATTGCATCCTATTTATTATTAGTGAATTTACACAAAAGTTGCAGACAAGTCAACTTCAATCTGGATTCACGATTGTTGGAGGATCTAACGAATTGTCACCTTGGCCAACTGTGGATCTTCGAGGCGTTCTCAGAGAACTTAGCGTGGATGCTATGGATTTTGATCGTGGTCGTGGAAAGACGCTCCAGAACTTGACACCCTTGCCAAACCTGTTCGCATCCTCAATTGTCTCTGGAAGATTTTGGTTTAATGTTTCTGGGAGGAATGCGGAAACAATCATACCAATCACGCAGAGCATTCCCATTATCCAATACGGATAACTCAGGTGATGCGTACTCTGGAGAGATTCAAGTAACATCTTAGTAGTAGCAGATAAAAAAAACTTTTTTTTATTGACCACAACTTTAGAACCGTACCAGTTGTGCAATAATCGGGGCAAAGATTCCTGCAATTGCTCCTATCGTGCTGGCAAATCCACTCCCTGTGTATCTCAACTGAGTAGGAAAAATTTCTGCTCCTTGTAAATACACTACCAAAAATGTAAGTGTTACGGAAAATCTAGCGAGAAAAAAATAGTCAATTAGTATTATTGCCCATCTTTGTACATAAATGAAATTCTATTAATAAATTTAGAGACTTGCTTTGCAAGGACAACAGCGATTAGTTCCAGCGTAATGTGGTGGACCACAAACGTGGCTCCGACGCAACTTATCATACACGCAAAGAAGAAAATAACCTGGGTCCACCTTCTTCCCAATTTGTCTGCCAAAACTCCACCAGCCCAACCAGACGGCAATTCAATCATACTCAGAAGGAAAAAATTGACAAACTGATTTCCAGGCATGTTTGTGGTATTTAAAGTTATTCCGTAGTAAACCAAAACGTTCATAGACCTGTCAAATTTTCCAATTAAAATTTCATTACAAAAATTGTTACTGTCACTAGTGCAAACTGATTATCTGTACTTGTGAGAATAACATCTCTGCTGGATAATTAACCATGAAATTGTGAGGAGGGTTGTATTCCTTGCCAGGCGGGCTCTGCTGAACAAAGTCCATACGCCAATGTTTTTGTTCTCCTTTTTCCTGTTTTGTTTCGCAACAAGTTTCCTCAACATTGAATTCAGCTCGGCTTCTGAGGTCTCCTCACTTTTGTTATTTGTCTGTGCAATTTTGTACAAGATTTTTGCGGCTCTCTCGTGCTTTCCCATTGACTGCAAAAGTTTTTTTTTTCCATAAAAATAACATAAAGTAAATACGTCAAGTGTATCATACTAAAATTCTTTGTGAACTTACGAGAAGCCATCGGGGAGATTCAGGCAGGACCCATCTGCGAAATAAAAAAATAAACAAAATGTGCGAAACTGCGACAACAATGTTTTTGGGGAAATCATTAAAACGTGTTCAGAATTTTTTGAGGCGCACAAGTAAATGTAAAGTGCAATTGCTGGGACTGATGTCATTAGGCCGATGAGGAACCAATCTGCGCAGATCCAGGCGACAAGGGGCAACGCCGCCATGCCTATCACCCAAATGACCCATGTGACAGCGTAGACAAAGGCGCGATACTCTAAAGTAAACGAGGTGATCACATTAATTAACTCATGTGCTGATGAAACATTTTTCTCACAGAAAACCTGATCCAATCTTTCAGCGCACCTTTATCACACACTTCAGCAGCAATCATCGACGGAGCAATAAACATTACTGGAAAGGCAGTCCCAATGATAAATTGGCACAGGTAGAAGAATTGCACGCTTTCTACAAAGAATAAGCTAATCACGCGAAAAAGGATGTTGATGGTGATTGTGAGGAAAAATATTGGCTTGCGTCCATACCTAGGTTGGCAGTTGAGACATTAACACAACACATAATATGTTATCATAAGCTTCACAATTACTTTACAAAACTTTCATACGTATTTACTTGTCAGCCAGGTGGCCAAAAACGATAGTTCCAACGGCATTGCCTGTTCAAAACACAATAAGGAAAACGAGTATATATATTTGTGACCTTAAATTCGTGTAAAAAAAATACAAGCAGAAATCTTATTACCAATCGCTGCTGTCGTGAATGCATTGGTCGGAATGGCTGACTTGTCACACACCCAGTTAAAGTCCGAGGGCAAGGTATTGCGATAGTCGGTGCGGTCAAACTCCCAACCGTATTTGCACGCTTCCGTTCCATTTTCTGTGTACATGGAACACTGGGAATATCTGGGAAGACCTTCGGAATCCGAATGACGCTCCGGGTCTCTTTTTATTTCAACCACATAATTAGTAATTCAATCAAGCAATCAAACGAAAAAAAAGGTTGGTACAGTAGTAGGCGATTTTCTGAAGGAGTAATTTTTGTTTTAATATTTTTTATTACAAGGGTATCGTGAGAATCTTCCATGCTGCGATATCCGTGTCATTATCTCGACCTGGAACATAGCACCTATTGTGCACAAACGTGCTCACCAAATCAAACCAGCCTTCACCCATTCATACCAAGAAGTGTGGACTCCGTTAAAATTGAATTACAATAAATTACCAGTGTTCTGGTGTGAACAACATGAAAATGACGTTGAGTGTTAGGAAGGGTTGAATAGCCGTGATCGGGCAGACAACAACGTACCTACGAAAGAAATAAGGGAAACTTGTATTGTATTAGCGCTGCAGTGCTCCTTGGCTTGCAAATTAAATTCCAGAGGAAGAGAATGAGTAAATTAGTGAGACGTACAGTAAGAACTTTTGAAACTTCCCTTGAGATCCAACAATGTCGAGGACATCATCAAAATTCTCCAGCTTTTTTTGAGTGACCTCTGCTTGTGTTGGAGGCTGTCGAAAAATTTTTAAAAAGAATATAACAACTTAGGCGTTATCCATTAGCGCTGGTGATTTTTGTGACTTACATTTAAGGCCTCCTCCTCTCCCTTGGCGGCATTGCTGCCGTTAGGTCCATTATCGGTGTGATTCTCCATGTCTTACATAATCCGTCTAGGGAAATCTGGTAAAATGCGCATCACAATTTACATACTCTTCTTGCGCCCAGATCACTGCCACAAATGAAACTGAAAACGTGTCCGAAGAAGAAGTCACGCACGCAAAACTATAAAACTTCGTGTTGTAGTCGTTCTTAGGTTGTAACATCACAGTAGATCATATAGAAAAACATAATTTAAAAAAAAACAGGTAAGTTTAATGAAACCAGATAGAGGGTGTAAACAAGAATTATACAGGTTGATTGGTGGGGCTATGAAAGAATGCGAAAAAAAAAGAATTCTTACTCTGCAATAATGGAACTAGCCCTCAGCATCTTTGTTATCGTAATCAAATTACCACAGGCCGAATTGCTGACTGCTGATATCATAATCAATTCATTATTATGGCTTCTGCACAAAAATGTCTAGACTTGTTACTATTTTGCACCCTCACACATCTCACAAAATGGTACACACAACAACTGGCCGCTACTACTGGAGAAGCAAAAGAAGTTTTGCGAAAACATTAAAACGACCTTTTTCATACATTTTTTTTCTCATCCGTTTAGCACGCACTCACTCACTCTCACCTTCTCGCTTTCAGCATTTTTAAAAAAAAATCCTCTGGCTTCACTACTTTATTTACCTGCTCAGCTGAAGCTGAGGAATTATTAGCCTGTATAATTAGTGGGCTATCAATTACATTGAAATTTTCACATGCACACTCACAACTAATGAACTATATTTTATTTTTACATGCAAAAGGTTTGCACAAAACTTGCTCATTTATAAATTGTCCGATTTGGGTTTGTTGTTCTTCATTTATTTACTTTTAGCATTTTTTCCACAACCACTTCACACGTTTGCCATGCTTTAGCATAATTTATATCTATGATCCTATTAGTTTGGTGGATCACTTTTGGCTAACTAAATTGCACCAATAAATTTTTAAACTGTATCTGATGTAATGTACGTATGCCAGGACATCGGGTTCACTGGCAGAAAACCTCTCTGCTAACCTTGTCTCACTTTACTCTAATAATGGTCGCAATAAATATTTGCGTCAAATTTACTTAGTGTTTGATAAAATTCGCAATCATCCAACCATCCATATATGGACACAACTAGTATACATGGGTGCTTTTTTTAAAAATTGTTTGTGCTGCTCCTTTTTTTTACTCACTCTCACCATTTGCCATGCAATCTTTACTGAACTGACACAAGTCAGATCAGAAAGCACTTGTAGTTAAAACTTATGATTATTTTAGTCTTGTTGCATTTTTATGGGTGCTTTTTTTTTAAATTATTTGTGCTGCTCCTTTTTTTTACTCACTCTCACCATTTGCCATGCAATCTTTACTGAACTGACACAATTCAGATCAGAAAGCACTTGTACTTAAAACTTATGATTATTTTAGTCTTGTTGCATTTTTCTTCGCCGCCCTGTTTTACCATGGAACGGTAAACCCTGATGCGTACTAGTTAATAATAGTAACAGTGGGAGAGTTGGGTTGAACACAATTACGCACTTTACAACAAGAAGGATATTTGGTCTCTCCGTGTCTTTGTAAATATTATGCTTGTAATTTGGGAGATTTTTGAAGCATTTCAATATGCCAACGAGCAAAACTGACAATGAGGGAGCAATAAAATAATAATAAAGGAGCACACGAAAAAAAGACGAATCGTGTGTTTGAGGCGTCTTAATAATAATAATAATAACTTTAATCATACTACCAACCAGCAAACGGAGTTTTTTTTTTGTAATGTGCAGCAGTCGAGTCAATCATAGTCACCATCATGTCAATCATCATGAAACTGTTGAGATGAAATCGGAAGACAGGGTATAATGTTATGATATAGTCTTCAAGTATTATGATCATGATTTCCAAGTACGATCTTCCTTTTTGTTGAACACACATTCAACCGTGCAATAATAAATAACCATTTCAATTTTTGAGAGATTGGAGTTATCATGCATTATATGTGACGTGACCGACCACTAGTGCAGATAGGGTTACTCGTGAAAAAAATATTAATTGAAAGTAAGGCAGTGAACAATCAAAACATCTTTTTGTGCCGTCAATTTAATGTCCAGATTTGCACACACATTCACAACGTCTTTTATTTTTATTATGTCGAAGATTTTTTTTTTTTTGCTGTCGGAGTGAATGCACCTAACAGAGCCCTGCCCCCTTTTATTAGCTGTTTGCCATCATCATTGAAGTTGTAAGTAAGTACGTGTGGACGTTTTATTTCTTAGCTGAAAGTTTAGCCAGCAAAATATCATGATACCCCCGAGAAAAAAAAATATATTGTACACTCAAGTGTATTTATTTATATGTAGTTCAAAATAATAATGTAATAATGAGTTAATATGCATATATGGCTCATGATGATGCGTAGTTGCAATTGAAATTGCTTATTTATTGGCTTCTTGTCTGCCGAGCAAGGGATTTAAAAGGGGAAAAAATAGTCTCAATGAGAAGCAACCTAGTAAAAGTGAATAGATTATGAAGATGACTGCTATAATTGTCATCATGATAATTGATATCCATCAAATCCCAAAAACGGCTCTCTGCAGCACAGCTCTTGGCCAAGTCGAGTGGAGTTTGATATTGTAGCTAGGTCTCCTTTTTCTGCTGGTTACATTCGCATCACAAGCGAAAAAAGTTATGAAATTTCAGAGAGACAATCGCTTGTTGAGTTTAAAGAAAACTCGGCGTGTCATCACACAAAATTGTTTTTAAAGGTTCGTTGATCATATCAGCATCCATGATATGATGCCTGCCTTTTTTTCATGCTGCACGTTTTTCGCTTGAGCTCTTTAATTTTTGTCTTTGTGATGCTGTTCGCGTATTTCGAATAGCTGTGGAGGAGTGATCTGCAGAAAAAAAATTTCTCAAGTGACGTTCTTTTTTTTATGCACCACCATGTATACCTAATATGGACTCCACATTCATAATAAAAAGTGCTCATTTTTTCTGCAACCTTTATATAATATTTCCTCGAGGAGTGCTCAACAAGAAAATGATTTGTAATTAATTTAACTTTTATTATTATTTTTTTTGTCTATCCCCAGAAAAAAAAAGTTGAAAAGAAAGACATGTTCAAAAAAAATATATGTGTATAGTTGAATGGTGGGGCAACAATTTTTAAATGGATTGCAAATGTTTGAGTTTTGTCGCTACATACTCAAATGTGTTTGCGTGAACAGCCGAAATCTCCTTCCATCTCCCACTTGGCTGCTGCAATCATATCTCATAGTTTTCCTTGTGATGTCCTTCTCCAAACAAACTACTTGTGCTGAATTTCAATAACGTTGTAATTACGTCAGAGTTCCAAACTTTTTAAAAAAAATACCACTACCTATGTACAAGGAAAGGAGGTGCACGGATTGATAAAATATTTGCGGTATGAGTTCCAACGGCAAAGCAAGTGAATAAAATTGCTGTTTTAATTGAATACGGCAAATACTAAATTGATCCTTATGTGTTAGCCTTATTTTTCTGCACATCAGATTTTAGCAAAAGGATTTAGTAATTAAAATTTGGTATATTTAGACTACATGTTCATGTTTTTTTCACAGAATTGCTCCTTATTATTTCTCCAGATCGGAAAGAATTTGGCAGGCTCCAGAACTTGTCATTTTTCCCAATGTTATTCGCCTCCTCAATCGTTTCAGGCAGACCAATGTTTAACGTTTCAGGGAGGAACATGGAAGCAGTTGCTCCTACAAGGGCCAATGCTGTCATCACGAACCAAGGGTATGCAGCATTTTGGGAGCTCTTTGGATAAACGACAGTTTAGGTAAGATCAATATATTCCTATTCACAGTGAGACCACAAATTTTATCTCATTTCGTTACCAGTTTCGCAATAACCGGTGCAGTAATGCCCACGAAATTTCCAACGGTGGATGCAATTCCAGAACCTGAGGAACGCAGCTCAGTAGGGAAAAGCTCCGTTGCTTGAAGGTAAACTACAAGGAAACTGACTGTAATTGCCAGTCTGAAAATCATAACGAACATTTAAAATATATTACGGATTTTAAACTTTCCGGTTTATGGATTCAAACATGTTCTACTTTGAAAACGTAGCGAGCAAGATTTCCAGTTCCTGGTGGTGGACTACCACGGACGTGGACAAACAGCTGAGTGCACACAAGGATAATGCCAGCACCTGTGTCCACCTTCTTCCCAAAGTATCGGCTAAGTAACCGCCCATGAAACCAGATGGGACTTCGATGATCGCCAGAAGGAAAAAGTTTTTAAAGTGTGAGCCGCTCATATGCATTGCATTAAAAGTCATTCCAGAATATATCACATTTCTGTCTAATAATTTTTCATAATGATTTTTGCTTACCAGCAGATTGTCAGGAGTAATGTGTTCTTTGCCAAGTTCTTTTTTGTGAGTAGAAGTGCC
>JAHZNF010002000.1:0-10080 GCA_027744215.1 Troglopedetes dispersus
TTTTTATGGAGTGAACGGTGATGACGATGGTGTGGACAAAATGTTTTGAAACAAAAAGATTTGAACATTGTCTTCCTCATCCTTTTTTTACGCTTTCAACTAAGATAAAGAATTTCTTTATTCATCTGTAAATGCAAACAGTATTATTGCTTGAGTGAAGTGAGCTAAGCTGCTCCATTCCATTCTCTTTGCCTTGCTCCACGTAAAAAAAATGATTACACATTTCGTAAATGCAGAATGTGTACATATTTGGAGTGTCGTCCTCGTCGTCTTGAATTCTTATTATACTATGATCATCTCTTGTGATGTTGAAGACGGACGTGTGTTTCGTGAAGGGAATCAACTTGAGGACAAATTGCGCGAGGCTCACGTGACTGGTGCTATAAATATTGGGCTATCAAGATTGTGTGCAAGCAAGAAGCAAGATACCTATGCAATATCTACCTACCTGCACCTTCTCCACACAAACCACGTATTATAAGTGACTTCAACTTTAGAAGTGAAAGAAGGTGACAGTTTTCTTGACAGCCTGATTTTTCTTTGTCTTTCTTCAGGAAGGCCCATCTGCTCCTTCGCATAGCGTCAACGTTTTTTTATTTAAAAAAACAAGCATTATCTATTATCGTTTTATTCATCATATAATCATGATAATCATGATCAAGTCCTGGCATCAGCTCATCATCAGTCTTTTTTGGATGCAGAAAAAAAATATGTGAAGGAGAACGTACTTCTTTTCTACTATCTTTCTTGTGGTTGACCCCCTGAGGTGAGCCGGAGCACGCAATTCTATTCTTCAACAAGAAACTTGTGTGATGTTGTACAATACAGAAGGCACAAGCATTGTTGTCTCTCGCTTCGTTCATCTTGAAAGGAATTTCCTTTTTGACAAATGCTAATGCTCACTCGCTTATGGTTATTTTTATTACCTAAAAAAAGTAATTTCTCACGAACAGCTGTACCGGTTCAAGACTTTATTTTTTTGACCACAACATTTGCATTCTCTTCTCTCCCAACCCACCTAACAATTTATATACATCTACAGGGTCACAATTTATTTAATCACACAAGCGGGTTTTCTTCAAGAAACAATTTCCCAAGGAATCCCAACAAAATAATAATTTCTCGAAAACTTATGTCTGCTCAAGTAAATGTGGTAATTTTTTTTAGAAAAGCTGACCACAAGCAAATGTGTCCAAAAAATTCATTCTATTTTTTTCATGTGTTTGGAAGAAGTGGGTAATGCAATTTGGAGACGCACTTCCACGCAACAAGGATTAAATTTACATCAATCAATGTGTGACTGATTTTGCATGGGACAAAAAAAGGGTCGGCTAAAAATGGAGAATTATGTCTCCAACAAAAAAAAACACAGAGAAGGATATAATATGCATCCATGTTCTTGTCAAGTGTCAGTCTTCTGGGAGGTGAGTTCGTCAATTTCTCCCATCCATCTTCTTCTTTTCTCCTCAATTCTCAAAACGGGAAATGGAACTCACAGGAAGAAAAAAATAAGTAAAGTAGGAAGGAGTGTTTTACTCGCGTTAGCCAAACCAAATAGAAAATATATTGTTTACCCAGTGAAGCGTTTATTTAGTTCCCCCCAAAAAAAATGAAAAATCGGTTGCCTGATGGAACTCCAACTTTCCTTTCCATCACATACACCACTTGAACAAATAGAACCATCCTAAAAAGTTTATTATTGCCATTAGCATTACGTGCGACGCCTCTACAAAATATCTATCCCTTCAAATAAAAATAACATTTCAGAGAGCTTCTCTCAAGTGGCTGCATGCAAACCAAGGAAAAGTGGACAGTTTTGGACAAGGGCCCATCCACCACCAAAAAAAAAGATTGAGTTGAGATAGCCATATAGCCTCCACTTCTTGATTATATATTTTTTAAAATACACGGATGGAGCACTCATGAATTTGTCTGCATCGTTTCTCCGATAAGCGTCTTTATTATTATATATTTTTTTTCTAACAAATTAGGTTGGATCACTTTTTTGAATGGATGGTGGTGCAGACCAAAAAAAGTGGGCTCTCCCCATCCTCCTCAGTGTTGGTCATGGTGAGGAGCGTAGGCAGGGTGTAAAATAAATGGAGATTTCCAAACGCGATAGTAATGACGACATGAATAGCATCTCGAGAGTGTAAGTGTCCTCTGTGTCTTCTCTGTGTGCAATATATGCACACAGAAAAAAGTGGACCTAACTCCACTTTGCACCAAAAATAATAATAATTGTTAGAAAAGAGTGGTGTGTGTGCTCAGTAGCCATGTATGCTTGAAACACAAAATTTTTTTTTAGGATTCTATGGTTGGTTAGGTCCCCGGTGGACAATAATTAATGTTGTCGTGTGGAGAGAAGCAGGAGATGTGTCACCAACACCCCAACCAGCCAACCAACCACCACACCAAAAAAAATTTATATCATAGAAAAAAAGTTTTCCGAAGATTTATCATTCTATACAGATGATGATGATGAATAATATTATGCTGATATGATAGCTATCTACTAGTCGCTCTCGAGATGCCCCAGTCCTCAATTTTTATTATCATTCTGAATTAATGATGATGAGCAAAAGAGTGCATAGTAGAAGTAAACTATTATTTAAATTTTATTTTAAAGAATATAAAGGCTCTCCATTATTTTCCGTGTTACAACGCAAGACTTGCGAGAGAAGAGACGGACGAGCAGTGCACTGGAAAAGGAGAATAGGGAAAAGGACGACTTTTTTCGTCGTCGGTTGAGTTGAGAGAGACATTTATTTTTTTCTCAAAAAACTTGGTTGAGGAATATCATGAAGCCAAAAGCAAGTGATTATTAATGAGGACGAGGAGCTCACTCCACGCTCCCACCGCATTCATTCAGATCACATTTCCAAAAAAAATATATTACACTACACGTTGACTTGCCTGGCACAAGAGAGCGATCCACAAAAAAGTTGTACAGGAAACTTTTGCTCAAAAAAACTCTCTCTTCTGCAGTGAATATGAATAAGTGTTTCACTTGAAAATTTATAAAATATATCATTTGATTCGAAACGGGTATATTCATTTTCTCTATCTGGCTGGTCGATCACACTCCGTTTTTCAAAAAGAAGGGTGTCATCCGAAAAATAATGCAATAAATTGAGTTTTAAAAAATCATTTATTTATTCGTGGCTTCACAGGAGAAGTGGTCACATTCACATTCATTCACAGTTCCATCCAAAGTGCGAACCGAAAACTTTAACTTCATTAAAGTTGAATGGACTGAATGATAATATGTTTTAAAGTCGCAAGCGAGTGAATTTTTTGTGGGAATTGTGACCCAAGAAAGGACCATCGTCCACGAGAACACCCCGGATTTTTTTGGGAGAAATTCATTACAAATTGGTGATTTAATAAGTCCATCTTCAATTGAGTAATTGGATTTTTATTCGGTGGGAAAAAAATGGAAAGGGTTAAGCCCCTTTATCTCTAATGTATGCTGGAAATGTTGAATTAACAGTCTTCCAGATTTCAGGGTGTCGTTTCATTATGGCTTTGGTTGACCGAATAGATAAATAGAGTCGCATGAAAAAAAAAGTGAGAATGATAAAAGGACACATCAATAATTCACATCTTTAAGGACAGAAAATTAGAGTAGCCAAGTTCAACCCTTTCCTTAACCTTTTTTTAGACTTCCAATAACAACTTCACCTTTAAAAAGACTTGATTGCCCGTCTTATTATTTTTAGATAAATAATTCATGATGTGGTCAACCAAAAATACGCAACTTTTCCCAGAAATTCATCAAAAATATGCACATATTTAAAGCATCTCTCCTTTTTGTTCACACATTTTCACACAGTGTCAACTACTTTATAATGATAAAGTTTTTTATAAAAAAAGTCAAATTGAGGTTCAGAATACCCTTATTATTTACAAGTTAAAATTAAACTCTCCTAACATTTTTTAAAGAACCTTCTGAAGAATTCTTTCTTAGCTTGTTCGTCGTGACTGAGTTAGCCAACATTTTTACTTTTACAACAACGGCAAATCCAGTACGATGCTGTTTTTTATGGAGCACTCCGGTATTANTTTTTTATGGAGCACTCCGGTATTATTATTACCACAATATGCCGCACGTCTTTTCCGATTCGAGCTCTCAAGCTGGTACGTGTACATTTTTCGCTATATATTTTCCCTGCTCCACCACCAATCCATCCATCCTTACTGTTCCTTTCATTTTGAGAGTAGTAGTGGTAATTTGATACGTTTTCGAATTTTTTTTTCTCTCTCTGTCGACACAATGGCATATCCTAAAGCACAATGAAAGTAGTCCAGGTGGCCGAGGGCAAAAAAAAGCAAACAAGCATTATCATCATCAAACATTATCATTATAGTTTATACACATTATTATTGCCATATTATTTTCGAAAGAGGAGGAACAACTTATTCCACAATTTTTTGGCTGTTGACAGGAAAAAGAGGGAACGCAAGCCAGTATTGCTCCTTTTTTTCTAGTTCCATTCACTCACTCTCAGTTCCAAAATAGTATAAATCCAGTGCACAAAAAAGCTATATAACAATCATAATAATAGGAACAATACTTAATAATAATGTGCTCATAACAATCAAATGATATGTCTACTGCTCCTCATATACTCAATAAAGATATTCATCGGTTATTCAAAATATGCATGCTTTCAGCTGGAATAAAGCTAAATTAACGTATTAAGGTTTACAAAAGAAATTATGAACACACACTGGCTCAAGGAATAGAATTAATATTCCTTGAGCAAAACTAAATCCAGGATTTAAATCTTGTGCTTTTTTAAATTAATAACTTAATTTATCGATTTATGTATAAATTCGTATATAACAACGCATAAAACCTCTTCAGAAATTACATTTTGAAAATAAAATATCGATCTGACTTCTTAGCCCCAGTTGTGTCCACATTTCCTCCTGACATTTTGACTTGTGTGCACTCATCGTAAAAAACGCAGGAAGGAAGCTGCTGTGCTCATCGACTGTGTAACGATTTTTTTTACGTTTTGAAAATCTTATCCGAAAAAAACCAAGCCACTAGCGACTTGAGGAAGCCAAAAACCTCATAAAAAGACGAATACGCTTGTTTCAAAACTCCTGCATTACAACATGCTACAAAGTACATAGTATAGTTAGCACATTATGGAGTTCAAAACGGAACAATGAAAACTTTTTTTAAAAAAATCCTACACCTCAACTTAAAAATAACAGGGATTATCTATCATCTCAAGGAGGACGGGAAGGCTAAGGAAGATATGCAAAGTATTTAAAGTGTTGTGCGAGTGAAGGAAAGAATGTTGTGAAATAATTTCACAGCTGATCATTCCCTCTTCTTCATGCTAACTTCACATATTTTTTCCGAGTTTTTTAGAAAATGAGCCTGTGTAATAAATTTTGTTAGAACGCGTTTACAAACGGTGCATCTGAAGTTTTTTTTTGTTTTGTGAGGGATGAGCAGCAACAAACAGAAGAAGAAAAAAAAGAACGGTGTCATTTTTCTTTTCTCTCGTGTCGTCTTTTATGGAACAAAACATTACTCATCACACATTTTCTGTTAATGAAGATGAACTGCTTTGTTTGTAGCAGCAGCGCAAAAGCCCTGTTTAGAAGAGGAGAATATAAATGATTATATTAAAGCTTCCTTTCCTCTCTCTTCCTTGTAGTAGCAAATACCAAAATACCAATAACTAATCGACAAAATGCGTAAAAAAAAGCGATGTGGCTAAAAAAGAATCTTCGTTTTTGTAAATGAAGTCAATTTTGTTTCAAATGTGCACATAAAAAATTCGAACTGGCTCAAGGCAAAATCAGCGTTGGACGCGTTGGGTGACATGATAAATTTTATCTTTATTACTTCAATATTAAAGGTCTTCTCAGGTTTACAACACAACGGGTCTACCTTCTCTGGAAAAAAATCGAACAATATGTTTCGCAATGGAATGGTGCACATAATGCTTAGGTAGGTAGATAACGATGTTACCTTTGTTATGACTATGAAAAACTCTTTATGAACATTATGTGACTCTTCATATAATTATTACTCTTCTTCTCAATTTGCATTCAGCTCTGTTGAACTCTGAACTTAGAAAAATAAAAATGCCATTTTCTATTATTAGATTATTTTTTTTTTACAAAAAAGTTTGAAGAGTTGGCGGCGGGTATAACAAACATGCGTGGTATGGCATGATTACCCGTTTCCAGTTTCACTTCTTGGTAAAGCATGTTTTTTGAGTTCTTAAATGAGCTATTTTCCCAAAAAAAAATCTTTCTCAGAGTTATTTATTATTATTATTAATATTTTGTAATATCTTTGTTATTTTTTTGGTACAAAAAAATCTTAAATGTTAATGTTGCAAATTGGGAGGCGACTGCCTGATGTAGCAATATGGCGATATTATTGTACTATATTTGCATCCGTTTTGTCACATTGGGTTACATAGGTCGCAAACGGAAATATGAAATCTCTGAAAATAATGGTTTGTGACGTGAGTGGAACTTTTGTTTCTACCCATTCGCAAAAACACTATGTTACTACTTTACTGGAAGCAAATTGTTTCCATTTGTTCATAAAAATTGTTGTAAGGATAAGCATGTTTCGGGAACACTATCAAAGACAATTTGTTTATTGTATTATTAGGTTTAGAAAAAATAGGAGTGGAATTACATCTGGTTGCCCTCATTAAATTCCTCAAGTTTGCATAAGTTAATAAAATCTGATGCATTGTGGGAGGCAGCAATACTGATAAGTTCATTTTTAAATGACTTTATTGAACGTCTCTAAAATGTTGTCTTATGCAAGAAAAAAAACAAAATATTTCGGTTGAGTGCGGACTCGGAGGAGCAATGGATAAGGTTTGTTTTCACGAAAGTGGTAGATGGGAACTTCGGTTGACTTGATCTTTTCAAACTAGTTCAAGTAATAATCCAATTCATGATGGATGGGTGGCGTATTTACCTATCTTGCTCCTTTCCAGTTTGATTAAACACGTACAACCTCATTCTCACGGAATAATTTTTAACGGAAGATGAAGATAACAACATCCTTTCGTAGCAATTTTGGTTTTTGTGACGACAACGAAAGAATCTTCATGAAAAGAGGGAAACCATATCCGTGAAAATGGAATAGTGGATCCCATCCCATTTCAAAAAGTGGAAAAACATGAATTTTGACAAGCATAAAAAGGTTGTCTCCGTGAAAGAATCCTTGAAAACTGTTTCTAATTTCGAGATTCATGATGATGTGTGTCTAGTTCGTTTGTATGCAATTTCTGCTTGGTTTCGGTGAGTGAGTTACTTGGCCACATTTTTTTCTCATGAAAAAAAAATTATTCTCTGTTGCAGCATCTCATCAGCAATTTTAATAGAAGAAGGTGGGCATGGGAAGGGTTAAAAAAATTATGCAATATGCAACATCAATAAAGAAGTTCATCACACACGTGGAAAAGTTTCTTGGCTTCATTTTTTTTCAAAACCCTTTTTCCAACAAAAAAGGTAGAATGGGATTATGAGTCCTTATTTGACATGCTAAAAAGAAGAAGTTAAAAGAAGGGTTGATTATGTCTCTCATATTCATTTTGAGCCAGTTAATGAATGACTAGATTTGAGAGGAGTCCTTACAAAATCTCACTTCCGACCTAAAAGTCCTTTTCTTGTGAAAGTGGTTAATTTAAGTTATTCATATTTTGAGTATCTCTTTTGGTTATGTGAATTTTTTCACATTTTTCATGTACAACAAACAAGTTTTCTTGATTGCACTTCCAAAATTTGTCCCACCAAATAAAACAAAAAGAATGGAATAAGCAACTGGTTTTATATTCATGATGTGAAGATGAACACAGGAAGCACCTGGATTAAATATCCGTCCGGTTTCTAAAAATCCAGTGAAGTCAACTTTGTGAAGAGTTGACAAGATGACAGGGACGTTGTGGTCTCTGCGACTTGATTTGTCTCAATTCCATAGCTAGAGCTAGACTCTCTGTTTTAGTAGTCCAAGTAAGCTTATCTTTATTATTATTTTTTGTCGAGCTTGATTTTTCCTTGTTCACAACTTTTGTCCAGAGATAGATATTCGAGAAAGGACTACTATGAAGACATTCCACGAATTTTTACCTGACGTGGTGGACCAAATAGTACACATTTAGTCTAAAATGTTTGTAGTTTTGAATTGAAGAAAATAATATTTTTGAATGAAAAGGAACCCATTTTTCTCAAAATGGTTCTGAATTAAGCCATATCAATGACGTTAAATAGGTAAATCGAGAAAAATTGATTCATAAGAACATTATTCTGGGATATTTCTCAAGAGCTCCATAATAATATCTCCTTTTCTTAATCTTAACCAAACTTCAATCTCCATTTGAATATATTTTTTGAGTGCGGTTCAGCAAGCTTTTACAAAAAAAGCACGTAATAATAACGAATGAATGAAAACTTCTTTTCATCACTCTCCAAAGTTTTTTTGAGTACATACTTCTCTCTTTATTCCAACCAAAACTTGAGTTCCTCTAAAGAGGGTCTCTTTATTCTTCCTCAAAAGGGCTTTAACCAAAAAGAGCAAACATTGTTCATTATTATTTTGTGAATGGTCCGATATTTTTTTAAAAAGAGGAAGCAACACTGGAACCTTTGGAAAGATGTGTAGTGGTGTCCTTCTTAATTTAAGGAAAAAATGTGGAACAATAAACAAAGCATATATATTTTTCTTCACGTTGAATATATGCCCGTGTCGTGTGAGCAGAGTGCTTTCCAGCACAACACAAGTGGTCGTTTAACCCCGTCCATGTCTTTTATCCGCTGCTGACAGTTAATGTGCGCTCCCATGCTGCGTCCCTTCAATGAGAGCTCTTCATCTCAGAACTACTTTTCTATGAACTCATGGGACAAAAATCAAGGGCTCCAAAATATTATTAATATATCACACACAAATGCTAACCACCATTGACTCAGAAAACTGCATGAATTTACCTTCTTTACTTCATAACGTGACCATAATAATAATGATCAATGAACACTCAAATAATTTTTGCACCACGCTTATCATAAATCCCAAAAGACTCAAGAGAAGCCGAAGGGGCAAAGCGCGACTCTTTAAAGAATAATGATTTACAATTAAATAATCCGATTTATCTAGCACGATGAGCATTACTATTTCTGATGTGCTGAGTTAATGTTGTGTCCGTAATAATAAAGTGGAGGAGGATTTGCTTAGCGGAACACTTAAGTCTCAATCAAGACAAGAAAATAAACAAAAGACTTCCTCCTTTCAACTCATCTCATTTCTCTTCATTCCATCCTCTCTCCTCACACACACATCAATTTTTTTTACAGCCAATCAAAACATTTACTTGTTTCACTCTCGACAAGCCGCTTCCGACTTGTTCAAGTGCTCACGCTTTATTCTTATATATACAACCTATTTAACAAGTTAACAATCTCATAAATGATTCATTCCATTATAGTTGAGTTGATAGAAAAAAAGTTAAACAATATGGAACACGTTAACCCTTCTCCATTTATTATTATTATTGTTATTACTCTTATACTCCATTATTACTAGACTGATGATGAATAACATGCCATTACTGTCTTCACGTCGTGTTCATATTTTTTCTCGAGCTCGTAGGGAGGTCGCCATCCCCGACAAAACAAGTCATAAAGAAGAGAGTTGTATGGGGAAACGTGCGTGCACGGTGCACCCTACTGTCCTTTTTTTTCACTTATCTGAGTAGTGCATGTTACCTACCACCATTTTTCTCCATTAATACCGTCACCATTCGTTATATTCTTGTTGTTAGATAACCCTTTTGGCTGCCGATATAAATATTGCTCCATGAGAAAAAAGATGATGATGGTAGATGATGATCAAAAACTGTCTTTTCTCTACAATAAAAATGGATGATAAGTAACAGCAAAGTTGTGGGAGTGCATGTTAGGATCTGCTCCCTCAACAATTTATTATTATACGATATACATCATTTTCATCTTGTTCACAAAATGGCATCATATATTTCCCAGCCTCGTTTCTTCTAGTCTCCCTCTTTCAACAACTCTATTATCATTATT
>JAHZNF010002001.1:0-18303 GCA_027744215.1 Troglopedetes dispersus
TCTCCTCCGTGGACTCTGAGCATTTTCTGTTTAAATTCGTGGTGTCATCCGAATGACCAGACTGGTGATTACTATTATTATTACTGTTGTTGTTGTTATTGCTATTATTACTATGGCTTGAGTTGTTCGTGTTAAGCGCTGGTCTTAAACTCGCAGCCGTTGCGAGCTGCTGCAAGTGTTGCAAATGCTGTCTCTCGAGAAGCACAGAAGCGGCGGCTGCTGCTGCTGCAGTTGGCCCATTCGTAAGATTAGTGTTGTTGGCGAGGGATGATGAGTGGTGAAAGTTGGCGAGAGTTGATGCGTGTGCGTTCTTGCTTGTGAGTGTACCGCCATTGGCTAGTTGTCCATTGTAGTTTGCGTATCGTTTCTCCACAGCCATGGCTAGCTCCACTTCTTCGTCGTCTTCAAGAAGCTCTTCGTCATCGTCCCCAAGGTCGCCGCCTCGGGCAATCAGGTTCTCTCTTTGATGGTGCAGGCTGAGGCTTCCCGTGCCGCTGTGGTGGCTCCGGCCCGAGCGGCTGTTGCTACTGGCATAGCTATTTCTGGCACTAACATTCACTCGCAGATCCATCCCTTCTTGCTCATTCACGCCGGAGTCGGACATAAACTCGGTTGCGTTCCGGGAGTCACTTGACTCCTGATCTTCCTCGTCTTCGTCGCTCATCATGGGACTGGGAGGACCGTCTCCTCCATGATTCCCCGATATTATGTGATTATTGTTGCTTTCACTAAGGGTAATAATTGGGGTGAAGTGAGCCGGGATGAAACTTTTGTCCTCCATGTAGTCCGCATATTTCGAGACGAACTTCTCGCCCGCTCCAGCATTCCCTAACAAACCAGCACTGAGAAGACTGCCATAAATGCCGTTAGACTGGTTGTTAATATTCCCACTCGAGTGGAGCTGCAGCACTCGTTGGCTCAACTCTGAAATCTTCCTCCCGTTTGTACCTGACCCACCACTGATGTGCATCTGGTGGCGCATCTCCCACACTTCCTTTTTCGCCGCGGTGACCAAGTTCTTCCACTTTCTCCGCACTTCCGCAGGGGTTCGGCGCACTAGCGTGTTATTCTGATTGAGATTGGCACAGATAAGACGCCAGATTTCCTGCTTCCGCAGGTTGGTACTGGCGTCCGTAGCTTTGCACGTGAGAATTTCCCTGTGCATGGCGAACTGGTCGAGGAGGAACACATTTTCCGATTCTGTCCAGTTGGGTTTCCTCCTCTCAATTCGCTTGTTGTCTCTGTTGCTCATTTTCAACGAGTCTGTAGGTGAGTACTTCATCACATCACTAGCAGAAGGTGATGAGTTATGGGCCATTCTACGAGAAAGTTGTGAGATTGTGTCCATAATATTTACTGCATCAACACAGTAAATACAACCCTGCCAATATCCGATGATCAAAGCACACTTTCACAATAACCAGAACTTTTTTCCTCCACAACTGAATTCACAAAAAATCAAACAATTTTATTTGATTTATTTACAACGGAAATAAATTAATTTATGTCAAGAAACAAAACTATCTAAAAAAATCGTCACCACAAAAATTTCGTTTCTTAAAATTTAAACAAAAAAACTCCTATATTCACAAATATACACACTATGTACAAAAAACTTGATGGCACAACCTTGTAAAAATATTTGCCGCAGCGGTGTCACAATCCTGTGCTGCCTCTCGACTAAAATAAGTTATTTTTTTGGAAACGAACTCGGACCACAGCCGAGCAGCGTCCCAACCTATCTTGGTCAAAATCTGGTTGACAATTGAAACAAAGCTGTGTTGGTGACCTGGGAGTAATACTCCACAGAATGTGTTGAACTCAGAGAGAACCTCTGATGATCCCCTGACAGAAAATCACTTTCTCTTCAAGTTTTGGGTTTAGTTTCCTAAAGTGATATGATTACGGACTATCTCGTGTGACTGAGTGACTGACTGGCTGACTTTGGGGAGGGATGATTATTACTGTGAAGGGGATATAAAATTGTAAGGATGACGAACCTCATCTCATCATGGTGGTGGTCAGAGTCAGCCTTGTTTTTCTGTGTTATGACGATGAGGTGCCCTTTGGTCAATGATACGAAGAGAAGAAACCAATAATAACCATATTATGTACCGCCGTGGTTTCCACTATACCCTGAATTATGTATACACATATATCCATCACAAACTATACCGTTCTTGTACGGTTAACTAACAGTTATAAGTAATAATCATAGTAATAGTCCAAAACGTAGGAAAAACGGCGGAGTCGCAAAAATTGTCTGTGTGTGTGTGTGTTCATATACATTTTTTTTGTTGCGTCTTTGTTCAATTTCATTTTCAATGAAGCGCCGTAACGCATCTTGTTTTTTTTTATTTGTAGCATATAACGTAGAAGATAAACTGCATGCATGCATTCATACAAGGTAATCAACAAAATTTCTGCCATCTTGCCTTCACGACGATGATAACATTGACCAAATGGACAACAACCTGTTTTAGGTAAGAAAAAGACAGCTTTTCCTTTTCGTCAAGTTTTGGGTTTAGCAAGGCAAAAGGGTTAACCTGTTTTTACGAAAAAAAAAACTTTTACTTCGTCGTCGACAAGATAGATAGAATGTAATGCAATCCTACACGGTTATACTTATTATTACGATTTCTTTAACAATCACTCACTCATATATGAAATCACCTATATAAATACTTACAAGTTAAGAATCTTTAATACATACTTGCACTTTTTTTTATTATATTCTTTTAAATATTCATCTGTTCTTACACGACAAAGCTCACAAAGATCATACACATTTTATGCATATTATTATAGGCACAGATGTGTATACATATACATAATGTAGAAAAAAGTGCAACCCTCCAAGGGATTATTGTTTTTTTTTTGTCTTTATGGATATAACCAGACTAGAATGTATAAGGGCAGTAGTGTGAGAGATGGAGGAGCACAGGTCAGGTATACTTATAAAACCATATGTACTACCTCCACACAATCATTTTTTATTAGTGATCAGCAAAATATTTTTTTTCACAAAGAAGAAAACCCGTTTTGCAGCTTATTGCTGTATTGTACTCTGGCTTCACATTATCTTTTGTTAAACATGATCATCGTTGCCGTCCTCATGTTCGTCTTCGTCTTATATGATTGAATTTTTTTTTTGGTCGGTGTCGTGTCAGTGTCCACCACCAATACTATTTTACTATCAAGAGAGCTTACCTCTAAAATATGTATTATTATTGCTAATCTCTTCCTTGGCTTTTATAACTGCACACACACGCACACACATGTGAATAATAATATGAAAGCACACCAAAAAAGATGTATAAAGTGATTTCTTAAACTTAAAAACAATCTTGCCTTGCAGACTTTAAAAAAAACGTTTTTATGATGGTACTCTCTCGAGAAAGAAAAAAACGGCTTATTTGGTCATTGTAGGTGCATACCTGAATTGCATGCAACGGGAGGTAAACAACTGTTTAGAAAACAAAGTGGAAATTATATCTCTGATAAATAATCCAACATAGACTTATCCATATATATTTATAGTGGTTGGTCATAATGGAGGGGTAAGTTTTGCAGGTTATCCCTTTTGGTTGGTGAAAAAAAGAACTAGTGACTTAGTGACCAAATGCTGGCATGATGGCACCAAGTCAAGTGCCACTGACCGCTGATCATGTTGATGATGATGATGATCAACTATTAAACTTTACTTACAGGATTATTACCAAAGATTTTCATTTCTTTTGGGTTGCAGCTACTACCAGTTCTACTATCACACACACACCTGTGCTCTGCTCCGTTCCTGTTATTATTATTATGTTATTATGATTATCATTATTGTTTTCTTTTGACAGGAGCATGCCTGCATCCATCCATTCCACTAACTAACCTTATCAACATACCAATTCTCAGGTTGCAGCAACAGTAAAAAAATTTGCAAGAACTGACGAATATTTAATAGCAATTCCATACTGTCAATTCGGATAAGGTAGGTGTGCTTTGCTAATTCGCTCGGCTTGTTTGATAATAATGGTATTGCTCCGTTGGTAGAAAGCCGGTGATATATTGCAATTCGAATCTTGCTCATTAATAAAATAAAAATTGTATTGCAAAGTTTGCAACTTGCAGAAAAGTAACATGACTGACTCATCAGCACCACCACCACGAGAGTCGCAACTGTTGCTACTTTTTTTTTCTAACAATTAGCATTTGTGTGTTGTCGTATTATACTGCTTTGGGTAGTTTGTACAACAAAAAAATATAACACCACTCTGCTATGATCATTGATTGATTGACTTGTGCTTTCATTCACAAGGTAGACATAAATAAAGTCCATACAATTAATAGAATTTCAAGAAATTTTGAAAGGAAGGACAACTGAGTATTTACAATAATTAATCGTGCCGTCCGTAATGCACATATTTTTGTTATTTCGAAAAGGAGGTTTGACATTCCAAGAGTTAACACGTGAAATTGAACAAAAAGGTTGGATGACCCATTGTTATCGTTTTGATTGGGATGTTTTGCTTTTGTGAAAAAATTTGTAACCCGGTTTGACAGCACATTATTTACTGTCCGCATAACTTTTCCGTGTATTGATTGAATCATTCATTATTTTTTGCTTCTTGTTTGTGTGTTTTTGAGAAGACACACGAGATGTCCATAAATTAGAGGCTGTCTGGTATTGGACAACCCTTCGAAATAAACAAAAACTTTCAATGAGGCGATTCAACAGTGTGCATATCATTTTCTCAAGAAGAATTTGGGATTATCGAGGCTTACCTATAATAATTTCACGTGCATACTTGTTTTTTTTCATCAAGTTGTGGCCAAAAGTAGATAATAATCTTTTTGTGAGATTTTTACTTTCATTTATGAGGAAGGAATATGAGCGCGGAGTTAGTTAAAGTTGCACACATGATTATTATTACTGCACAGGAATAACATGATTCGAGATTTTTTAAAGGAAAAGTAAACAATACTTAAGGAAAAACTAGTTGTGGAGACTTTTTAGGGATTTTTGTTATTATCATTGCCTTATCGCTTCTTCTTGGCAAGAAAATTACTACGTATTTTGCGACACCACAGGTTCTTCAAATTTTTTGGGGGATGATTTTTGTTTACAATATTTAAAGTTGAATTGAAGAACAACGTATTTAAGTTTAGCAACTCCTCATCGAAAAAAAGTTGAAATTGCCTAAATGGAAATTTGTAATAAGGTGGTTCCACACTGAACACAAGTGTAATCATTATGACTTGCTGACGAGTGACGACGAGAGGGTAATAATGAATTCGTAAATATTGTGTTTACTGCGCGAATTGGGAATTTTGTTCTTAGGTCAGCCTGCAAACCTAATGTAAATCCTATCATCAGCATGATCAGCCCCGCAATAACATGAACCAAAGATGTTGATAACCAAAAACAACATTTGTCTTCGTATCTCCCATAATGTCCTCTCCCTAAAGCTCCCTTACACGATTACATTTTGAGCGAGAGACAAAAATAAGGACCTTGCTCCCTTATAATGATATGACATAGTAGTAAAAACTAAAGTTGGTTCATAATAATAAACGCATGTGCCCAGCATCCATATACAACTACACAGCCGATGCATTACAATATTTCAGACATATTGCCATCACCAGGTCATTGGATTTGAGCAAATAAAAAAAATCTTGTAGGATGAAAGCGAAATGAATAAAAAACGTATTATTATAATTTCTTCAGAGCATCAACCTGCTCTTTTTTTTAGCTACCACTACAACTGTACTATTGCCTATGCCTTTGACTTCTAGAATGACGGGATGATGATGATGATAAGTTTTCATACAAGTTTACCACTCATCTGAGATGTTTTGTGCATGAATACCTTTTTTTAAAAAAAATTGTTATATTACATATGACGTGGAATATTTAAGTTTTAAGAATAAAGTTGACTCGCCATAAAAGGTTAACGTTACCTTTTTTCTTGAAAATCAAGTATCTTTTTTTTCTTTCTCCCTTGGTGTTTTATTACCTTGACATGAGTTTCAGTCTGTTTTGTTATGTTACCCCTCTTGAGGGCACGCAAAAGATGAGAAGAGATTTTTGCCATCATCATCATGACCGACAACAAGAATATCGTGTGGTTGGGAATAACTTGGTAAGTACTCTGATGATAATATTGCACTTTGTTGTAGTTACAACTTTTTTTTTGGATGATTGCAAAAGACAAAGATTTTTTTAACTTGCTAAGCTGATTACTGTTTTTAATGCCTGCCTATACTATTTAATAATCAGTGGTGAATTCTAATATTGCATACTAAATAATATGATTACCAACGGCTGGGCCACGACTACCACGTTTTGAGCGCTACGTCAATGTACGAACTTCTATCGATTTATTGTAATGCACGACACTTATGATTAGTCAGAGAAAAAAAAAGAAGTTTATTCCTTGATTTGATTGTTTTAGTTGTGAAGTTTTTGGTAGTTGCGCTATTAAAAATTTGTGTGCCTACTTATTAGTTAACATGAGGAAATCGACATGTACATTTTGTTGGATTATTGTGAACTTCGCGCAACAGTTCATCCATCCGCCTGTGCCATGCTGTCAAAAATAATAAGTAGTAATTTTTATGCACACCAGTGATTGATCTGACGACCGTGATCATGATGATGAGCTGAGGCAAAATAAAAGTTTATTATAAACCAAAAAAAAAACGATCCATGAGTAGGATTGATAATGAATTTTTATTGCAACTAGTGTAAGGGAATATTGTTAACTGAGAACACGCTGGGGATGAGGTTGTCGTATGCAAATGAGAGGAAGATTAGCTTAGAGTTTCTAAATGAAGTTCTCTTGTAATAAAAGATCCTTTTTTTTATGAAATCGTATTTCCGGTATAAAGAAAGTTACTCTTCTGACATTGTGTTTTTCTTGTTTTTTTGGTAGTGTCTGAGTTGGGACAAGATTTGAAAAAGAAAGTGAAAACTGCTTCTTGGGAAGATTTTAATACTTTTGTTATGATTAGACAATAATATAGCCTTGTTTTGATGACTTGTATGTAGCTAATGAAGGAATGCCTTAATGATGTTTTTCACCAAGTGCACATGTACGATACTTACTTAGAGATAAGCATGAATGTAACTACTGAGCAGATAAATGAGTAAGCAATATTCTGACCTGAGCACTGTGCTTTTTCGTTGCATAATAATAAAGAGGAATAAGCGTGCCGCAAAACTGTTCCATAATACTCTTGACCCCGTTCCAAACCTAATTTTGATATAACCACTCATGATTGATAACCAAAAGCCAAAGAACGAAACGTGGTCAGCTTGTTTGTGGTTGTCTTATCTGCTCTGCTAAAACATCAATTTGCCTCTTCACGCGTGTCACAAGTGGATTTATCATGAATGATGTATTCACTTATTTTGTCTAAAAAAACCTTGCCTCAAATTTCACCTCATTTATCATCACTATCAACAGTCAATTGATTGAAGAGCAAAACCTCTCCAATGGTCATCCAGCACCGTTTTTAATTATAGTGTGATGGCTGCCCTTTTCAATTTTGCAATGTAACATATCATCATCGCACAACTTGGCAGCAGCATCTCTTTTGTGTAAAAGTGGCAGTCTCAAAACACCATTTTCAATGGGGCACGCAATTAAAGGAAATTATATCAGCCTTTCAATACTCTGAAAGGTGTAATTACCCTTTCAGCCTCAAATCAAAATCATAATCTGTCATTGGTCCTATGGTCCGCTTTGAACTGCCTTTTTTGCTCATTCAATTTAAACTTCTGGCACCGGACGGTGTGCAAGAATATTATCAGCAATTCTGATAGTGCTCCATGCTGAGTTAACATTATTGATAACCTTAATTTCTTTTATAGTAAACATATTATATACTAATCCAACTTGAAAATTCTTGCGCTAAGATAAAGTATACATTGGTACAGTGTCCCCGAGAGTCGTTGTGTCAACCTTCTACTAATCTTCCAAGAACCCTATCATTTTCTTAAAGTGTATTACCAACATGTATACTCAGGAGGAGAAGGCGAAAATCGACGACCTACGGATAAGAGTAAAGGATCACCTGGCCACAGCAGAGCAAAGTGAAGATTTCTTTCTGATGAGATGGCTACGCGCCAGAAACATGAATGTGGACAAGGCTGAGGATATGCTGAAGAAATCGTTGGAATGGAGAAAAGAGACTGGCGCAGATACCATCCTGGAAAATGAAGACTTTCCAGAAAAGTACAAAAAGAAATTTATGTTCGGCTTATTCGGCGAAGATGAGGAAGGCTGTCCAATTGTGCTGCTACCAGCAGGTCGACACAATCACAGACTACTCATTGACGAGAATGGAATGGAGGCGGTGTTACGGTGGAACATTATTTGGATGGAGAAGATCGAGGGCTACATTCGTGATGCCAGAGAGCGAGAAGAAAAGCCTATCTACACCTATCATGAAATTATTGACATGGAGCATTATTCCTACAAAGCGTTCACATACAAACCAGCCGTTGATTACATTTTGGAAACACAAAAGATGTTTGATGCCAACTAACCCAGATATTCTAAAATCTGTGACGGTGATCAACGCACCAAAAATATTTGCATTACTATTTGGACTTTTGAAACCTTTTATTGATAAAAACACCTTGGAAAAAGTATCAATTTTTGGGAGTGATGAGGATGCATGGAAGAAACGATTTATTGAGAAGGGCTTTCCCATGCACAAGTTCCCACCCAGATGGGGCGGCACTCTACTTGGCTCCGATGAATTCTGTTCACAGGAGCCATGCTGGGTGGAGGTGTCTCCAATTCCACTGGAAAACTTTAGAGAAGGTATGAATTATGAACTGTCAAAGATTTTATCTGAATAAACTGCAACCTTAATCTGATTGATTTGGTCATTTCTTTTACTAGTACCACAAGAAGACGAGGATGGATTCTTAATGGCGAAGGTTAGTGCTAGAGATAAGCTGGAGCTGAAGTTTCCCACGGACGTAGGAACCACCAAAGTATACTGGAAATTCAAAACTGATGGCCACGACATAGGCTTCCAGCTCCGATTCCTCAAAGAGATCACACAAAAGGAGGAAGTTATTATTCCCATGAAAAGAGTAGAATCCCACAAGATTATTCAAGAAGATTCCGAAACTATAAATGAAAGGGGCGTCTGTATATTTATGTTTGATAACCGATATAGCCTGACAAAGTCGAAATCCTTGAAATATCAAATTACCCTCACGAAAATTGAATAATTTAATATAGCAAAAGCACCCAGAAGTTTCTTTTTATCAAGGATCATGAATCAAAATTGAAATAATATATTTTTATAATAAGTCTACCGAGAAGATACGAGATTACAATACCCATGGTTCATGGTCACACCGGTGACGTATTTCAGAGTTGTTATATAGCTGATAGCTTTAAAAAAGCTTCCTATGTTTCGTAATAGGTACTTTCTGGTTCAATTTGTTATCCGCGGTTGGGCTTGAGAAATCAATAAAAGTATCCATTAAGAAACTCTCTTTCTTGAAAATTTGAATTTAAGTTGCTTATTTAAAATCATGGAAAGCTACACAGTTTTGAGCTTCTGGACAAATTGGTTTCATGGTTTGTTATTTATTTTTCAGATAGACTTCCAGATAGACTTCTCATTTTCTCAGTTTTCTGTTGCCTTCAAAATTTGCGATTTCATAAACTGATTTGGTATGCAAGCGTTTGTGGCAGGCTATGTGCCTAAAAGTATATATTTGTGCACAATGCACAGTCAATAAGTAAATAATAGTCCTTTTTATGATTTTATGCATTGATCGCTGTCTGAGAGTGTGTGTGCTTGGGGAGGCACACGAAGAGCAGTACTACATTAATCAAATAATAATAATAGCACGCCTCCATTTGTTTCTCACGCAAAAATGCGTGACAATCTCAATTTTAAGGCAAAAAAATGCTTAATACTGTACGACTTGATAATTATGATAGACAACAATGCAATGATTAACCACAAAATATTCCCATGAAGGTTGTCAATGTAAAGAGCACCCTTTTCCATTTCATCGGTGCACAACAATGCGATGAAAGTGAAATCGTCACTTTGCTTCAACCACATTTTAGAGAACGCATGTTATGTAGCAAGTTGGATCAGTTGTAAATATGCACAAGTATGTAATGTGTATAGAGACACTTTCCTACAGAGATTGTATCAACTTAAATATGTTCTGAATCATGATCATGGAAAAAAATGTATTCGTGATGTTTTCTGCCCAAAACATTTTTTAGAAGCTCATCATCATAGTTGTTTAGAAAAATATATGAACATAATATATAATTTTAGCTCTACCAAAGCTTAGTTTTTTGATAGTCCATTTTAAATATTTTGGATGAGCTCTTATCAGCAGGATATCAACCCTACTTACATGAAGGTATTAGTAGAGTACATTACTTATTTTCTTTTTTTTGCTTGATTCAGTCTTAATTTTTTTAATAAAGCAGTAATGATGAGTGCAAAGCTTGTAAAACAATGACTGATCCATTCAACGTTATTATGTGGGCATGATGTGTGGGAAAATGTGGAGAAATCTTTATTGTATGCATGTGAACGCTCTACATTTTCTTGCTACTATTTTCCATTTAATGTCAGATTAGGAATAAAAATGTCTGCCTTTTGTATGATTTTCTCAGGTAAGTCAACATCATCAAGAAGTGGAAAACAAAATGATTCGCTGTTTATGAAAATCTGGTGCTGTATGTTTTTCCTCAGAACTCCTCTGCATGTTTAAACAAAGCAAATATTAACGAACATAAAAATAATTTCGTGATTACTAGAACGCATGAGATGCTCTGAAATGAGACACGGCAGAGTCATTTTTTAAAATTGAAGTTTTTAGCTTAAACCCAAGTTGAGTGTCATGCTTGCTCATTCATTCAAAACACCGACAGACGACGTGTTGGCACAAATACGACAGAATTGTTTAATTTCTTTCATACATTTACAAGAAGAGTGCTTTTGTTAACCAGAGCAAGGTTGCAAAAATTATTCAGAGCAAAAAAAAAGTGCGGCGAAGTTAACTTTCGCTTTTGTCAAAAAAATATATTTTCAACTCGGTGACCAGGATGAAGTTTAGCCACAACTTGTACCCAACTTTGTCCAGGTTTTGGTCATTTTTAGGCCCATGAAGGAAGGCCAGGGGAACATTTTTTAAAATGGTTAACGCGTTTATGTTCTTTCTTCTGAAACTGTCGCTGATTGCACTGGGATTTTGTTTTTTGATTGTTTGCGCTTGTGTCGTGATTGTGCTCAAGTGGTATCGGAAATCAGTGGAAATTAAGCGAAGGTGAGTAAAAAAAATATATTTCATTGAAGCATTTCACTAATAAAAGGCTGAAATTAACCAAAGTTAGAGATGGCTGCACTGATAAGAATTCATTGGTGAATCTGCGAGAACAGAATTTACAAATTTTATTTTTGTAGGAGGTTATTCCAAACCCCCGCATTTTTGAACCCAGACATAAAATCAAACCTTTACAGGAGCATTGTTGCTGTTAACAGGACTTCATGGTTCATAACGAATTGCACCTTAAGAGGATAAGAGTAGGAGGAAGTTGGTGAAAAATGTAAAGTTGAGGAAACAAAGTAAGCTGACCACGCGAACCCTGTTCATTTTCATCTTCAAAGTACAATAATAACACGATGGAATTACACAACCAAACAAAAAGGAAAATTACAGTGTTTTATAGCAAATTAAAATAAACATACGAGTATCAACGTCGTCGTAACAAAACGTACATAATACCTAATGACAAGGAAAAAGTGAGCGTTGTTGTAGTGTTTATTTACTTGCGAGATGTGCACATGTAACACAAGATTATTCATCAAGAGAGAATGATTAGAATAAAAAAAGTACAAGTATTATTGATAAGGCATCATTACCAAAATTGAAATTCATGTTTCTTGTTTTAGCAAGTATTCATCATGGCTAATTTTTTTGGTACACAAGCGAAAATCGAACGACGACAACAGGTATTTTAACATGAAAATGACAGTTATACAGTTAAAAATGTTGCAAAAGACATTTCTTGTGCATTTTCAAATAGTGCCCAATGCGTTTTCTCTTACGTGCGTGTACTTTACAAAGTGCAGTATGTAATCATGCGAAATGAATTGCGATAAGAATATATTTTTTACGCGACAAGATGATTAAATAGTGCTGCGATCTTCTTTCTTGATCGTCCACAAAAAGAGCAGCTCTGGTAATAATAGTAATGTTGTTTTGCTGATTACGACGCTGATGGTTAGTGGGTGAGTGAGTGAAATGAGTTTACCTACTAAAAGTATCCCCAGCACATAAAGTATTTATTACCACTGCCATCTGAGGAGGTCGCTGACCAGACCACTGAACTGATTGTCTTGGGTTGGGTACAAAAAATACGAAAGAAGAGTTCTGCATATTTTATCAGTTTTTATTGGCGCTCACTGTTACAACAGCAGCGACTCTTACAAACTTACAACCACACATAACTATAATCATCATATTTTAATGGGAACAAAATACAATAATCAAGAAATGCACAAGCAGAGATCCCTAAAGCAGACCTGCTTTCGAGTAAATCTTTTAGTTGTATTCTCAGTTCTCATTTGAATCCTTTAATTACGCCTTACGAGAAGCTGAAAAGTGCAAAGCGCAAGTTTTTACCTACAAAGTAAGTATAATAGCTGAATGATGTAAGTACTGAATTTATAATAAAGTCGAAACTTTGTTTATTTTATTATCATACTAGCGGCCAAAGCCATGTAGGTAATTTATGGTGACAATTAGTTCCTTCGCATTTGACAGTTTTCACTCATTCCCCAAAAAAGGAGTAAAACACGATATCTCTTCGTGCAAAGTTAGACATATAGCTCAACTCCAAACACGATATATCACTTTATAGCTTGGTCTTTAACGCATGACGCTTTGATTTTGGCAATTTTGGAAAAGAGCAATTATTATTTACAAGTTGATTTTCAAGTCTCTTTTACAACCTTACCACTACCAGGAATTTTAAACATGAACAAAAAAATATAAAAATGAGAAACTGATAAGCACACACATTTAAGAAACTGCGGTATGTAGCAAGCCATAATGTCTGTCATTTACTTGAGCCTGAAAGATTGCCGTGTACTGGCTTCATGCCACACGTGAGCAGTTTGGAAGGATGAGCAGAAAGAAAATATAAAATATAAATTGTATGTTTAAGTGCTCATGTCACACCTGTGGAATTGCCTTGTGAAGGCGATTTCATTATTATAATTTATACAACAAAATTCGTCCATAATTCTTAGGTGCCTTAAAAGGGGAATTACGAGACAACTTAATACTTTCATCTTACACGATCAGGGAGGGTACTTAACTCCAACATTATAAACTATGCAGTCGAGTCTTACAAAAAAAGGTGACTTGAAAAAGAGGGGATTTTTATCAAGTACCTTTTATGCCCATTTTTAGAATGTAAAGTTTGAAGTCTCCTCTCAAGTTTTAAAAAAATGTATGCTGAAAATTTATATGTATCACGTTGTTTCTTGAATCCATTAACTGAATTCAATTCCCTTAAAACTTTTGGAGATGTTTAAAATGTCATCCTTACCCCCATCACTGTAGTACATTACCATACCAGATTATATATACTTACTCCTCGGTGAGATAAAAAAAGGTGAGACATTTTACGCTGGCTGAGTGAGCATCACCTTCCCATTGTTAAGGGCTTGTGCGCTGCCTCCCTTTGTTATTATTCAGTTGTCATTGCATTGTTCAGTTTCGTGGTAGAATGCTTAGCATAATAATAATAGTTTTTTTTCTTCTCTGGTGTTGTTACATGATGTAAGTGTATGTATCTTCTAATAATCTAGCTAGGGATAAAAAAAATCACGATGATGATGGTGGTGGTAGTGGTGCACGTTAAGCTTAAAGGAAGAGAAAGTATACTAGTAGGTTAATGCCAAGAATAATATATCATCATCACCATTATCATCTTGAAAAATAATAAGAATTTACTCGCTTCACTAAAAAAAACGAAAGAACCATACGGATTTATGTTTTCGTATGAAAATCTTTTTTTTTGTGAAAAAAAAATCGTTTTACTTGTGACGTGGAAGCGCACGTTGAAGATTCATTTTCAATTTTTGAGACGTTTTAGTGATGGTGCTGGCTTAATGGACCATGTCGAAGGACAGTTGTTGTAAAACAATGAGGATACTATATAACTTCGAGGAATTTTTTTATTACTGTTATTGGTGCTTACTTTAAGGTTTGTATCAAAGAGTGGTTATTATTGTGATTTTAGGATTTAATAATAAGAAAAATGTGTCTATTCACTGTACATATTTTTTACATGAATCACACATTGTAAAATTTTTTTTGTGATATACATGCTATGACTGCTGTGAGTATCATCATGTGAGTTAGTAACTAATCGTTCTTTCGTGATCTTAAGGGATTTTGTGAGTCAAAAGCATATTATATTTTGCCGTTTTCATGCCTTTCAAAGTTTAGGTTTGGGATGAGCAAGAGAGAAATGTGTGTGTGAGGCATCTACACTTAAAATTATTGTTTTGAAGAAGCTGTCATGCAACTTTCGATTTCAGTTGAGGTTCAAAAACATTTATTGCAGAAACTTCTTTTGGGTAAAACAGTCATTTCTGTGACTTGGCTGCACTTTAAAAGGAGAAGCTGCGCGAACTGTGAACCCCACACACAAAATCACCTTTTACTGGCGCACTGACTATGTATCTACAAGGCCTTTTTAGCAATGAGCAATTTTTGTACATAGAAAGGGTACCAATTTATTTTTAATTTTTGCGCCACAAAACCTTAAGGGATGTATAAAAATTTCTTAGTCGTCATTCTACAAATAGGTATTAATAGTTTCTTCATTGGTCAACGCAACATTTCAATTTTTGAGCAATCAGCCAAACCTTTACAAAAAATTATATAACCGCTGCCATGCGTGTGTCATGCGAATTTTGTTCGCTATTTGCGGTAGGAAAATTTATTACGATTTTAAGAGACGCCGTATTAGCCCTGAGGAGAGTCTCTGGCAAATCAGAGGAACGACATTGATTAAGCAACAGAACTTGTCCGATTACTCGTTAAATCATTGTTATTTGTAAGATGATGACATGAGCAATACAATATTAAAAAGTCAGAAAATCTGTCATACCTGCAATGATTCATATTTAAATGCACATCCGTGTGGATTTTCAACTTGGATTTTTATTGAATAAAGCTTTAAATCCGGAAAGTCATATTCCCAACAGCTTTGACCATCTGTTTAGTACCGGAATAATATTGAATTATGGAATTGTGAATTAGTCTAATCTGAAAATAATTATGTAACGAGCTGAATCAATATGCATATATTTTAAATCCATCAATGCCCATCACTCTGGCTATTTTCTAACAAAAAGAGCCACGGGGAGTTTCAATAAATACGCAATATATATTTAATTTTTTTCGAATTAGATCATCGTCCCATCCCAAATTTTGAAAAAAAATATCATGTTTTACGCATCAGCATAAATTTTACGTAGGTAAACCCCACGAAGCAACACATTATATAGGCTAATTTGCCAGTGTGGTCACAAAAGTCGTAATCAGACGGCATGAAATTACATTTGTATTGTGTGTATTCTTCTGGCCACGATAATGAAGAGCAGTGTTGCATAACCACGCATAACTACACAAGTCGATATGACGTAGCCTGAACTTCGTATAACTTTGCATTTAATTTGTATACCTCTTTTTTATCGTTACAAGGGACATTTTGAATCTTTGTTCACCAAACAATCACCAACAGAGTTTCTGGCAATGGAGGAACAGAAAAGGACACTGCTGTTGTGCATAAGAAAAGTACAGATGCATGTTCTCACTTAAAAAATCACATGATTATCAGCCTCATCATCATACATTCATTATCATTTACCGACGACAATATATTGTAACAAGCAAAAGCTGCTGGCTGTTGCCGCTGATCTGTAAAGACCCATGTGCACAAAATTATTGGCCAGTTATAGTTTCAGTTGAACAGACAAGCGAATTATTTCCTTATGAAAACGCTTGGTTAAATTGAAAAAAGTGCTCATTGTGTCATAGGAAGTAGATTTTCATATTAAATATGCAATGTTCGACAAAATGCAGTGCCACAGTACACACACACTGACACACGACAACAAAATGTGAAATAGGTATGTCGTAAAAAATGCAAAAAAAATTGTATTGTGTATTGTAAAAGGATAATTTTCGTGTATAACGTAACATTATGCCATTTAAGACGCAGAGGTAAACGGAAATTGCTAACGACGTGGTACGCTCGTGCTATATGGGATATTTAGCAGCACAGTGGTTAAAGTTAAGGGTGTACCATCACATCACCATTGCCACTGCAGTCCTCATTTTTTGAAGTCACGGAAATTCCCCCTCTTCAAAAAGAGAATATTTATCGTTCAAGAAAAAAAAGGGTCGGACGATAGCTTTCCTTGCGGACAAATAATAATCACAATGTCTCTCCTAAATTCTTCTTCGTTTTGGGGCTAACCTGAATTGAACTAGAATAGAGTGCATCATCATTCTTTTTTCTACGTAGATTTTTTTTCTTCAAATCTGAGTCTTCGAATAATATTTTCTTTTGGTTAGTCATATTAATTCTTGGCAAGTGGACGGAGAGCCTGGTAGGAAAAATTCTTCATGTCCACTTTTGCTGTGCGTTTTATTCCCGGATCCTGCCTAGTCTCATCTTAATGTAGTTGATATGAGTGACCTGCTAGAAGTACTTTTAGTGGCGTTCTGTGGCCTGATATTAATCTTTGCCTTGCTATTTATTGGCTGCTGGTGTATCGTCGCGTGTGCATTCTACTGTTTGAAACGTTTCTACAAGCGAACCGTAAATCTCGACTCCATGGTCTCGGCAATGACGTTGGCGTCGTCCGACGCGGCAAGTGACTCAGGGAGTGATATTGAGTAAGATAAAGAAAAGTAACACCTACCTACTTTTACGTCAAGTTTCATCGTGTCTGTGTATGTGCGCGGCTATTACGTTACACTATTATTAGGGTGCTTACACTGCACTTTTTTAAACATGTTATATGATAATCTTCTGTGACCAAGTCAAAATCCAAACAAGGGGTCATTACTACTACCAAGTGAAGTGCCCACATTGAGTTGTACTAGTAAACTGGCTTTGTTAGGTAGAGTTTGCATGATCGGTCAATGTGGCATGCGCGCAAGAAGAAAAAAAAACGTAGTACGTGGTGACTTGCGACTAACAATAAGTCACTCGCGTCCCATTGCATCTTGTGTGCATTTCTTAGTTATTTTTCTTATAAAAAAGATTTAAGATTACAAAAAGATTTTTTTTTCAAGTTAACTAGAAGAACAAGCTTATCACCAAATTACCACTTAAGTTTTTCCTTTATAAGAAAGAAAAGAGATGAAGTATAAAACTAATTTGTAGTCAAAGGAAGTCTCCTTTGAGAATTTCACAACTTTCGATTTCATCTTGTTCTCTCGCAGCAGCATTACTTATATGACTTTGCTCACTTTACAGATCTCGTGTCTACGCATCTCATGGCGTACAAGGATATTTGGAATCATTAGAAACTGGTTCTGCAGCTGCGTCTTCTATTGCTGCTGCTGAGTCTCATTATCAGTCTTTGGCAAGGATGGAAACCGGTATGTCACGTAATCTGCAGGGCAACGAATCCTCCTCAACAGACTTGAGGAAAGTGAAAGTGAGCTGTGAGGATATTCCACCTCAGTATGAAACCTTGTCGCCTCCTACCTATGCGTCGCTCTTTCCGGAAGATGAAACGATGATACCCCAAGTCTCTCATGTTAATGAAAAAGGAAATCCAGGAATTTTGGCGAAAACAAAAATTTGAGATTTTTATTGTTTGTTGTGTTGTTACTACAAACATAGAAAAAGTGAGTCACCCTTAATTTTTTTTTAAAAAAAAGGTGCAGGTTGTACATATTATAATTATGACAAATTTATCAAACGTCGATCTCAGTCTTTCAGAAGGCCAATTCAAGAGTGTTACATGATCATAGTAATGTATTACAAAAAGTTATATTGTAATTCTGTAGTTAAATCAAATACAAATAGTTGCAGATTCTTTTTCACTTCTTATTCTGACAATTGATGTTGTTTCTATTAGCTTTGAAGGAGAATTGATGGAACCGTTATTCATTTACCTGAATTATGTTATAAGCAGTAGTATAGTATAATATAAGTACGTCCAATGTTTTGTAAAATTTTCCAGACTGATAATTATAATAAAAGT
>JAHZNF010002002.1:0-12219 GCA_027744215.1 Troglopedetes dispersus
ATTTAATTTTTTTGGATTAGGTACAGATACGTTATAGCTATCTTAAGGTACCTTTAGTTTATTCTATTAATCCGTGATTACATACATATACAGCTTGCTGCTACATATATATATATATCTATTTTAATAATAACAGATTGTATAATCAGAACCTACCAGGGCTTCTCTATAAAAAGATTTTCATCATGTGTAATGCTACATAATTATCTACTTGCGTCAAAATGCAATTAATCACATTAAATCATAATGCTTTTCCATAGTTTAATTCGCGTGATAAAATGTAAATGGGTAGTGGTAGCAAGAATAGAAAAATTATTCAAACCCCAACAAAATCTACAATTTCTCAAGAAGACTTCGTGCCACTGCCTCAAAATCCGTATAAAATTCCGAGTGATGCAGTCCAGAATCTAGTGATTCGTGATCCGTGCTGTGACCAGTCTCTTCCAAACGCTGAAGTTTGGAAAGTAGTAATTTCCGTATTTCTTCCTTTTTCTCATCCACAATTCCGTACATTCCTATTTGACCATTTTCGATATTTGACACAGTCAAGTTCCACAGGATTTGACTTGCCTAAAAAGAACATTAAATATACTTATATCTTACCACCTAGTGCTAATAATATTTATGGAGCAAGATAGAATCTGATTTCATTGGATTTCAGTCACATCTGTGACTTGGGAATTGTTCTACTTGCCATCATGATTAGTGCCAAATCGTTGCGTGAGCGAAGGATCTTCACAAGGCTAAACTCAAACGTAAAAACTTTTTGTTAGGGAAAGTTCTGTGAGAATTTTATTACCTAAACTTAATAATTGTGTGAAAATCCGTACCTGTCTATCCCATTCAATTGAATAAATTCCGCTTTCACTTTCTCATCTACAATTATGTTAATCAGAACTCCACAAGTTGCACAAAGGAGTTCTTCATCAGTTTCTTCGTCCAAACAATGTAAGACATTATCAACGTCTAAAAAATCAGGATTTCATACACAAAGTATAAGCTAACCAAAATACTCCATATCTTTCAAGCTAATCTTCAATAATTTGATAAATTACAATCAACCGCGGTGCATCTGACATCTGGATTTCTAGTCAAATTCCCAAGTACTTTCATCGCTTCTGCTTTCACCTCCATATCTTTTGTAATTAGGTTGCAAAACAAGTCTGTGTGATCCCATCAAATTTGGAAATTCAAGGATATACGTTAGTTTTGCAATTATATAGGAAACGAGTTAACACAAAAAGTTGTTTCGTAATGCCATTGTCTGGAAATGTATGCCAGGATAAAAGAATTCATTGTTTAATCAAAAGGGTGTTTACGTTACGTACATTCGGCTGTTCTTAATGTGTAGTCATCCACAACATTGTAATCCTTATAAAAGCTTGTGTTGTTTAATGTTGATATTACACAAATTATCAGCTCCTCTGTCACATTATTCAGTAGGAGAATTGAGTACAGAAGCTCTGAAAGAAATTGATCGTCACATATTTCCCAGCCAATGTTCGGGTTAAGGATCCAGTTGGCAATGATTCGAACGGTCTGTGTAATCATTAATTTTAATTAGGTATAAACTAAACAGAATGCTACAACTGCGCAAATGTTTCACATGTATTCCCGTTTAATTAAACATTAGGTACATGGACATTGGTAAGAAATTACAAGTGGCTCATATTATTGAGTTTACCTTGACCAAAATATCCATTGACACTGGTGTTGGCTTTTTCACGTGAAATGAAACCAAGTTTAGTACTAGCTGAAGTGTTTCGGATTTCTCGAACATCTATGGAATACCAAAAGACGAATTTTGCATTTGCAGTCATTACAATTACGGCATGTTTGTTTGTTAACTTTTCTCTACAAATGAAAACTCTCATAATGTATGTCCAACGGGGTAAAGTAAGACACCATTTTCACGCTGTTTTGATTCTCATTCCAGCTGTGACCCTTCAGCCTACACATTCATACATGGGAATACGATATAGTCAAAGAACAACATCGATATATTAAAAGGTTATCAAAACTACTCGATAGATATTTAATGAATGTTGTCAAGCGTCCGATGTTACAGTTCGGTGCTGTGCCTGAACCAGCAGATTGCCAGAGAGAAAATTAATGCGCACTCCAAAATATTTACTTTCGTTAGACGTGGATGCCCAATGTGAAAGTGCCAGGGAAATGCATAATATCTTTAATGTTTTCAAAATTACTGCGATATTTGGGGAACACAGAAACTACAAAATTTTCCACTATCATGGAAGCTCCATCGACCCTAGGCTCGTAAGGCTTGCCCATCTGGCTACAGCAGACTAATGCATTTTTAATAGTATTTACACTACCAGCAGAACATGGTGACACAGCTTACCTTGACTCTCATTTCGTCGGACTTTGCAAATAAATTGCCCAAGCAATATGTCACTCGAACCATCACATCATCTTTGGTTGCCCACAGCTTGAGAACTCGGACAACAGCTTCTACAAAGTGGTCGTTGCGTGATATCACTTGGCAGCACATATCATCCATTGAAATCACACTGAAACACAAAAGAAAGTAGCACTTGAAGTAAGGAAGGACGAATCGGTGGTCTGCTCATCGCAACTTCATCGAACATTCTTGTGCAGTAATAGAAAATGTTGTTTATGCTTGTTGGATATTTTCACGAAATGCTATATAAATTCAATGTGACCCTTTCTTGCAACGATTAGGTTCTATAATGAGGAATAATGATATGATTTTGGCATACATAGCTAACTCATTCAAAGCAGCCATGTGTTGATGATTTTCACTGCACGTCCAATAGAAACAAAATTGTATATGTTGGGTCCTTTGATAACAGGGCAAACATACATAAAGTGATATCACCGAATCAGTTCTGTAATAATTCATGAGTGAGCCAACAATAGAGTTTACAGCCTTCACTATCCATAAAAAATAACCATCCATTCGTGCTCCCATTTTGACACCATGTTGTGCTCTTTTAAACCATAGTATTTTTTAAAATGCTACCAACTACAAAAAATCAAGTAAAAAGTTTAAAAGAATTAAACAACTAAGGTGATATTGAACTAGTGGATCGTTTCTTACATGTAGAAGTTGTGTAGAAGCAAGTGGGCATTTTCCCTCTCATAAAACAAATTTTCTTGGAACAAACTATATGTTTGAGTGCCAATCAATACATCCTTCTTCAGTAATTGTGGCCTCACAGTAATATATATTTAAGCATGAAGTTTAAGAGAGTGAGGTGAGCTAACGTTGCAATTTTTGTCGCGGCCATTCGGCACAAGCAGCATTAAGAAATTTACTAGTAGAATTAACATTCACCATGAATAAATTACCTCAGTATCCGAACGATGTTGGACACCACGTCAATATCGACGATTGTCCAATAAAGGGAATTGCACAGCTCTTCCAGAAGTCCACTTCTTACAACCAAGTCCAGTGTTGCGCTGTCTTCCCCGACAACACTGCGTAAAATTGATGTCAGTTGGAATGTCCCATTGAAAATGCTTTCGGGAATGTCTTTCATCTGAGATATCTGCACATGTACACACACATAACCTTATGTTATAAAGCTGTTGTCCGAGTTCTCAAGCTGTGGGCAACCAAAGATGATGTGATGGTTCGAGTGACATATTGAAAATGCTTTCGGGAATGTCTTTCATCTGAGATATCTGCACATGTACACACACATAACCTTATGTTATGTTATGTTAAAATGCAATGCTAAAAATGAGGCGGTGATGGGCTGGCCGTTCTACTTCGGCCAGACAGGCTTTCTCCACTCTGACAACTCGTGGAAAACCTCCTCCATCGTGTTATCAAGCTAATTTATAGTATGCTACGACTTATTAATAACAGCCAATGGCCCTGCTTTAAGAATTATTCCAATTTTCACTCACCTCGTTATTAAGGATCTTAAGATGAAGCGTCATAATAGGAATCAAATTCAGTTCAATACAGCGATGAAGAACCGGTGTGTCCATGCAAATGAATTTTAAAGTTCCATATCCGTATATCATGGACTCGGTTTGGGTCTTTGGGCATATTTGGGAAAAGGATCCCATCAGAACATCTAACAAATTTTTATGGTAATAATCCCAAGATTAGTTTTAGTTTTACAATTTACAGTACAACTAAAAATTTACAATTGGATGACCCATTATTTCTAATAGCTGTACTCATGAAAAATTAAAGGAGCTGCAAAACTCTTAACAACTCAAAACAGGTAATGCCTTAAATAACGTGAAATGACGTGAGACGGACCTGAGAAGCCGAAAGCGGTTATTATTTTTTTTCGTTTTCCTTGTAACACTTACCTTTCCATCTGGAAAGCATGAAGCTTTCGAATGCATAAAATGACCAATGACCTACTCCTTACTTTCTATATATTTCATAGCGTGCTGGTGATAAACAACAATCAAATATTAACCTCAGTGGACCAGAACTTCTTATATTCTTTCCTGTAAGCATTTCAACCTCATTTCATACCATATGACCGACGTTGTGTAAAGAATTTTAAAAATGAACTGCCTGCATGTGCATATGTTCTACTTGTATAGTTTGTCTTTTGGATTGGTCGGTGTCATTAAAGGGAATATTTGAACATTCACACATACCACTTGCATGCGAACAAAAGGAACATTTAATACGGTTTTATAATAAGAATAAATGATTCATGCATTAATTTATTTTTTTGCCAAGATTTTTTTTCAAACGAAAGTCACTAAGAAAGATTTCTAAAAATCATCGGAGACCAAGGACTACAGTTATGTACATACATAACGTTATGTCTGTTCTGTAAAATATTATGAGCATTCATGCAAGTTTATGTTAGGTATTTTCAACCGTCTCTTTTTTAACTTGCTTTTATAAAATTTATTTCAAATCTCATCGCAAATTGGTAGACAATGATAAACAGAAGTGGTAGACTTTACGTATGAGAAAACATAATTTTGATGATTATGATTCTGATTACCCCATTCTATACTCGCTCCTTGACTTGCTGGAAAGCGACATTTCGCATGCTTCTTGTCAAGTCGCAAAGGGTTATAAAAATTATTAATAATATGGATGCAATGGTGACATCCTTCCTTTCTGACACACGATGATTTTAATACACAGCTCCCAGACTAAATGCACATTACCTACTCATTTGACCTCAAATATGAACATTGTACAGCCAATAATCTATAAAAGGAGTCCGCAACTGGAGTGGCTTGAATTACCACAATGAAAGGACAGGAGCATTAATTTTATCCCTTTTACTTCATATGATGGAATTAAGTAAGATAGCCCAAATATCCTTTCTGTTTGTATTTGTAGTATTCACTAGTTCACGGTTCGTTGATTGAATATAGGATTCTCATTATTTACTAACGAGACAGTGACTTGGAGTTGGCATCAGGAATGCATGTACCACTTAATAATAAGATAGCAAGCGGTCTTGCCAGAATAGATTAGAAGAAAAGGCAATAAAATATATTTCGTGAACTCACCAAGATATTCTGTTTCTTTTATTACACCCCAGTATTCCTTGGATCTGCTCGCTTTGAAAACCATCTTGAATATGGTGGTCAAATTGTTTCCAACAATGTTGCACTAATCATGAAATACATAAAAAGAAATAAGTATGTTGGTAGTCCAAGTGTACGAAAATAAATCAATCAATAAAATTTTCGCTCATAAATGTCTCGATAAAGTTGTGTAGATAAATACATTGGCACACAATCTACAGAAAATTTTCTTACTGAAATGCGTACATATTTATAGATTATCAAGACATTAAGATACATAAAGTTTAAAATGTTGTCCGTAGGCGTAATGTGATAGAAGAACTTTTAGCGAGTGGACGCGAGCGAAGAAAGTCGAGCGCTTCACTTGAACAGATAAAGGTTCACTCCACTTTCTCTTTATTGAATAGTGGCGAGAACTTAATTGATAAATTTTTGATGAGCACAACGCTAAATATTGAAACTCAACAGAATACCCATTGTGAGTGAGCTGTTGGAACTTTGCTTTAGGTATCGTGCAATCGTAGTACAGAATTGTTACATGTTAGAAACAGCAAGTATGTCATGTCGTCTGCACAGGCAACACAACGCGTGGTGGAAAGGCAAACTAGTCCATCACATACTTTATCTACCATCTAAGATTTTCCGTAATAAAAATGATGGTTGAAAAGTACTTACGTGAAGAAGCACAAATGAAGCCCAGAAAAGTATATTTTCATCAGTCTGATTTCTCTCCACGAGTTTGAAAATGAGACGGAGCAACTTCGTCTTCAATTGTGGAAACTTATGAACGTTCGATATATGCAAACGCACCTTTTCCAGAACAAGGATGACTTCCATCCTTGTCGCTTTATCTGTGAATTATAAAACCGAACGGAATTAATAAAGGCAAGAACTTAGGTCTATTTTCATTTGCCGTCCCGTTTGAAGCAATGAAAAAATAATTAAATAAATCCCTAAAACTATGAATTGAGGTGAGAAACTTCCCGTGACTTTCTGACCCTATGGTCTTATAGTCTTAAGATAAAGCACGATAAATTATTAATTTGGCTGCAAAAACTTGTCAAGAGAAATGTTAAAAATTATAAAAAGAAACACTTCAATCTAATCAATCTAAAAGATTATTTGGTTGCCTGATTATTTCCATTCTGTGAGCTTACCTGCATTTGGAGAAAGATTTGAAATCAACGACTGTAAGCTTATTTGGTTGCCAGATTATTTCCATTCTGTGAGCTTACCTGCATTTGGAGAAAGATTTGAAATCAACGACTGTAGGTAAGCAATAGCGACTTCCAAGGAATCAATATCGCTCGGATCCATTTCTGCACTTCCTCCTCTTGGAAAGCTTGTTCCTAAGTCATTCCTTGGGGCAATGCATCCATTATTCAAAAGTTGCGACGTTCCGTGTACATTTGCATGTTGTATGGAACTTGGTTTTTTATCGGCGTGCTGAACAGCTTGTTCCTTCAATGAGCGATTGAGCTCATTTCGTTGTGACTTGTGTATAGAAATTCCATTTCCACCTGCATCCACTTCACTGTCAGCGGACGAGTTTGTGCAGTATTCTACAGCGCAAAAAAAGCAAATGAAAATGGTTTTGAAGGTGCTCATGCTCATTGTAAACCTGCATATTACATCAACATGATATATTGTACAATCTAGACAAAGAACATTCCAATACATCATTTTTCTCAATTGAATTTAAACTAAAAACCATTTCAGAAAAATGCAGGGGGCTACAATCATGGCATGCTTTCCGTTATAACGGTGAACGTTATAACCGTTAAGCGTATTTACTCCAAAAACAATAGGGTACTTCAATAGTCAATAAGAATAGTGTATGTCAAATTTCATGACAATCCGTTAACACGTTCGGGAGTTAGAGCGCAGCCGGCCGCCATAGTGGGGCAACGACTACCCGCCGGAAAACTTAAAGTCTACTGATCGTAGCTCCAATTAATGTGGAAGCATAATTTCATGTTAGAATTAGAGCTCCCGACCAACCTTTTCTCGTTAAAGAAGAAATCAATTCGGACATTGGTTTGTATGTAGTTTTTCGTAAATGCAATTACAAATACAAACGGAAATATGTATGACAGACTGCAACATGCAAATTCGCATTACTTAGACTCATTATACCGTTTGCATTTGCATGCAATTTTACTCATTAGAATTTTGACAACCAATTCCTTTGGCGAGCTCATTGATCTTATTATCGCGTTGCCGAATCGTACAAAATACCATTTACCAATACACATGCTTTATGTTAGCATTTCCAAGCTATTTTTGGTAATGTACAATCAGAAAAATCCCTTTCACTTTCTGCTTTATCACAGTCGACCTGGAGCCACCAGTGTGGGGTCAATAAATGAGTCAAATTTCAAGACTTAAGAAACAAAAGGAATGCTAAAGTCACAAGAAAGTAACGATTTTTGCCAAAGAGAAACTTTCCATATAGGTAAGCAAATTATTTTGTAGAAGAAGACCACGTAAATATTTTATTGAACTACTACAAGTGCTCATTTACTCAGTCGAACTCTCTGCAATCCTGTATACGTGTGTGCAGTATTTTTTATATTGATTCGTGCATTTCGAATAACACATGGGATTTTTTCTTGGCTGGAGGTCGTTACCACTTCCTTCTTTCATAATAATATTGTAGTAAATAATGCAGCGATACAACGGGTGAAAATTCGCATGAAGATGGTTATGCGTATTTGTTGGTTTGTTCATGCCACAAAAGTCGGATGCCTTCTTTAGCATATATGTACAACAGAACTTTAAAAATCAGCAAGGACACCTGGCACAAATATTCTACCATTTGCATAACAGGAGTGTAAAGTTGACAAAAAAACAGGCATTATATGGTGGAGGTAAATTCTAAATAGCAAATAAACGGCAGTACACGTATGGTTGAATTATTCTATTTCTAATGTCTCCAATAGCCTCTCCCTCACAAAAATTTATTCAACGTGTTACTTTCCAGGCAATAATACTACATATCTTCCGAGAGAACCAAGATTGGTTCCTGACTGAGTGTGACAGGTTAAGTGAATAAATGTAATAAAAAAGGAAAAAAATTTCCGCATTGAATTTTACTGGTTTTAAATTGTACTAATTTTTAAAACTATGCACCGGCTAAAAGTGAAAGCGGAATTCAATACTTCCTTGTAGATTCGCCGGAGGTGTGTCGCGTGCACATTGGGACTTGGGACTAATAAAGTACATTACGTCTGACGGTCAGAGAAACAGACACACATCAGGGGATGAACTAATAGCCTATTAGTAATAGGTAACTTCAAACGATAAAAGTAGCAGTAGTAATACACATACTTTCACCTATAAAGTTTTAGCAAAGTAAACCTGACAAAGTCGGGCGTAAAAACGTAATCTATAATCTAAAATTGCATCCCCTGACTTTTCGAATCACTGGGAGCATCCTGGGATCTAATTCCGTATGTAGCGAATCATTTATTTTTAGACATTTAATGCATGTTGCATATTACATATAATGGTTTGCACGCGTCTGAGAGTGCTTCTGTGAAGGTCAAATAAACCCATAGCTGGTGCACAAGCCTAAATAATTCATTCAATTGTAACCTAATATCAATCCTTCAACTCAAACTATTCGACTTTGTTTCATTTGTCCCCCAATAATACCAACAGACGAACTGACGGACCATAAAAATCTTGCATAGTCGGGCATGTTCCAGCAGGTCAATTTAAAAGTCACCGACGAGATTACCCTTTATAGCCATCATACCCTTTTAAAAAAACTAATACAATTGTATTAGTTAAAAAAAGTTACATATACACGTATACAAAGTTAAACAAGCAGCAGTAGAAATGATATTTGAAACTGAAATTATAACCTAGGTTGTATGATGATACAAGTAGGGATGATACACCTAGGAAAGTATGATTTTAAAAGATACATACTTTCAATAGTCTCAATCGAATCAAACTCGGCCGCTTCGTGTCACATTTGCGTAAATCAAACGAGAGAAAAGAAGGAAGCAGTCAGTCCTGCAATTTCCTTGAGTGCATTCCTTTTATCTTGTAGGTCAACTCTCTTCAAGCAGTTCCGGAAACATTTACTTTTCTACAGTACGTTTCTGCATTAAAGGAAACCTACCTTCCATTTTGGAATTCGACAGACTTAAGAGAAAAGACCGCTAAAGTATGCAGATGATTTGTTAGGTAAGATGATTCGTATTACGTATTGCTTTCGCGCTGTATGCCTAATAGAGTGAAAGGTAAATGGTCGAGTTTACATAGGGCCTCTCCAATACTCCACCCTTTCAAGTATGTATATCTTAATTTACAACAGCAAAAGGCTACTAAAACTATTCTGGTTGCATGATTTAGGATCATAAAATGCGATTTGTCCGTTTTAGCCACAGTGANCGCGCTGCATGCCTAATAGAGTGAAAGGTAAATGGTCGAGTTTACATAGGGCCTCTCCAATACTCTACCTTTTCAAGTATGTATATCTTAATTTACAAAAGCAAAAGGCTACTAAAACTATTCTGGTTGCATGATTTAGGATCATAAAATGCGATTTGTCCGTTTTAGCCACAGTGAAAGCAATTTTTTTATCAGCAGACAGGACAAAGTAAACAACCGTGGTTTTACGCTGCGCTATGCATGCATATACCATTTACTATTACCGCCTGAGTGAGACTCCATCCAGCTAATGAGCAAAACCCCGTTGTTCTGAGGTACCCTGTTACTTCTTGTTACATCTGACGTTACGAGTTGAAAGAATATAAAAGTTATATTTAAAGTTATACATATATTTAGTTTCATATACAGACTTGCGTCACCGAATTGGAGCAGCATGCTGTGCAGCACCTTCACCGGCTTTATCTTTGTCCTTGCCGCCTTGTCGTAAATTATGAATGAACGGCTTTTAAACAGACACATTTGAGTTGTTCATGAGGAGCAGTTAATTTTACAGTAAAAAACCGTTCCCACATAACTAAGCCAAACCATATGACTTTCTTTTTCTCATGACCTAAATCTATTGTTGCACACAAACGACTTCCTTTCATCTCATGCTCAAAATATGCATGCATGGTGCCTTGACTGCAGAAAATTTGATTAACTACGTGCAATTTAACAACTCTGACATGTCGACAAAGTGACTTGCATGACGCTTTTCATAAACCATCAATGCATGCGTGGCTAGGTCTGAAGAAAGTTGAACATACCATTTTGCAATGAAAGTGATTTCAAGTGCAGCCGAGTTTTCTCTACGACCCGCTCCGCTTTCTCAGATGATAGAGGCCGACTAGCATTCAGGCCCCCAAGGATTTCTGTCGCAGAGTCTAAGCTGTGACCACTAAGTCCAATTCCAGTATGCATTTTTGGAACTTTCCCCAAGGGCATCTTTGGCACTCGATGATTAGCACTTTGCCGAGGGATGTTTCTGTCTTCAGTCGAATGAAACCCATTTTCCAACACCCCGTTGGCCGCTTCTTCTGATTCATCAATGGCCAACCTGGAAAGTCTGAAAAATAATAAATAAAGCATGTCTTTAAGTAATTAATGAGACTTGGTTTATAGCATCCAGTAAACGTACCCCAGTCACTTGGGCTTTGTAATCAGAAATAAATTTGCATGCGAGAAAGGTCTATATTAGAATAGTGTCTTCTTACGTAATTGCACTTGGAGGTCGCTTGCGAGCAGAGACTCCCCACAAGCTTACACTATCTCTGGGGGTAAATGGTCGTTTCGTGTCAACAGGTCGGATTCCGTTTCCTCCAAACCGATTACCACCGTCGTTGTGAATATCCGGAAGTTCTACAACGTGACCAATGTAGGAGGAATCACTATTACTTCCGCGACGTGCAAAGTCGCCTCCAGTCCCAACGTCGCAATAATTTGTGGTGCCTCCGAAAGAAGCATCTGCATTCCCAAGTTTGGTGGAATATTTTAACTGCATTCGTGTCTCCTGAATAATTTGCGAGCATGGTTTGATATGAGCCGGAAGCTCATAAAAAGGTCTACTTGATTTTTCACGCTGCCTGCCATTGGCACTGCCACTATTATGATGATCCGACATCCTTGGCGATTTCCAATGAGAAGTGGTTGAAAAGAATTGAATACTTTCAAGCATTCAGTGTCTCTGGTATTATCACGAATTTCGCTTTTACTTTGTATGTATTTTTCAAACTTTCACTTTCCCCTCATTCCTGCCAAAATCTTTGGCAAATGAAACTACTTGTTTACAATATAAATGCATAGAGAGAAAAAAAGAATTGTAATCCTATTTTAACTGTTATTGAGAGAAAGTCGAGAACAAGACTGGGAAGAGAAAAGTTCTTTGCATTAGAACTACACCTGGAATAAAAAAGCATCACCTCGGTTCCCTTTCGAAACCAGTTTGATGGGCATAAATTTTCTATTACCGTACCACAATAAAAGGGACGAAACATAAGTGTGTTTGGCTTGCTGAAATGTTGACAACATTGGTGTGTGAGTTGAAACTTGAGAGACGATTCCTATGATATAAGAAGGTTATCCTTGTATTTCCTTTTCACGGGTTCCTGGAACGCTGCGGCTGCCTTTCGAGAGCTTCATTGTACAATGAGTTCGGCATGACATAAAATTCAGTAATAATGAACCATCAAGGTTTCAGAAAGGAAAGTACACGTTTTCTTTGTACATGCACAGGTACGGGAATTCTCATGTATAATAATGACACGG
>JAHZNF010002003.1:0-10195 GCA_027744215.1 Troglopedetes dispersus
AGCCACATTCGTCATGAAAATTGATGACGACATGTTTATCGACATCATGAGATGGCTGGACTGGAGAACTGCTGACTTGGAAAAAGTGGCGGAAAATAGCGCCGCGGCAATTCCTGAGTATTATTGTCACACATTTGGAGGAACCGGTCCAATTCGTGAGGTAGGAAGCAAGTGGTATGCCTCCAGAGAAGACTGGCCTGATGATAAGTATCCAGACTATTGTTCGGGTTGGGCGTATGCTTCAATAGTGAGCCTGCTTCAAAAGCTCTACTCCGTCCACCGGGACATCAAGTTTTTCTGGGTGGATGACGTGTTTGCAACAGGAGCGTTGATGGAAGTGGTCAAGAAGAAATATCACTATGTACCCCAAGTTCGCCATATTTGGGGAGAGGTCACTGGCGATATTAAGGATTACAGATCGATTTGTGAAACCGGCAATTTTACACAAGAGAGAAAATTCAAGGCTGTAGTTTATGTTCCAAGAGGTGCATTTTTCGAAAGAGATATGATGTGCATGTGGAACAAGACGCTTCATGACAGTAGTTATAAGTTTACGTAATTATGTAAATTTTAAAACATCTATAGCCATTTTTATAAGCGCATGTGATACCACTCTTAATAATTTGTAAAGTTTCTATTCTGTACTATTTGATTTTGTACTTGTAATATTTATTGTAGAATATATCAAAGCAGTTGTCATAAACCAATGAATAAACAATTATTATTTATATAAACCAACCATTTCTGGGTTTGAAGGCATAATTCCTTTTTCTCTAAAAAGAGGGAAATGCTAAAAAATACTAATCGCAATGCGTCAATTGTGAGGAAGAGGAAGATTTTTTTTTCTCTAGACAATCCAATCTCTCCACTACTCTAATTTGTATAAATAATCTAACACACGTGCTCCGATTTAATTCTAAATCATGAAGAATTGCCTGAAGGCTAGGCTAAACAGGAAGGATGAATCAATCGTAGTCGTTCGTTGTAGCAGTGCTTCTTGGAGCTATTGTTTTAAAAAACGAGGTGATTTGGGAAACTCAATGTTTGGTTACATTATACAACTTACTTGTCAAAGTCAGACAAAAAAAAAGAAACTCATTATATGCGTAGGTTTGAATGAGTGACACTATAGTTGCTGAACAGAATTAAAAAGGAGAAAAAGACACGAGTAGGAATTTTAATTGCTTATAATTTATGCACTGGCATAAATCTTGGTCCGCCATCCGTACTTTTGTAGGTAAACATCACACCGTAGACGAAACAGTTACGCACTCACTCACCATAGTTGCTTGACGCTCATCATCATGCATCCGGAATCCATTAGCCCATTACTGCATGTGGAGCATTTAGATAGGAGAACCATGGAAGACTAGACTTTGCTCTCTGTTAACGTCAATCATAGTAGCTTTCTTTATTATTTTTAGAGTGAGTGAGTCTGCTCAATTTTGTCAATGCTCGGTGTACAGAAGTGAACGTTTGTAAGTAGTTTCCTTTCAATCTCTCTTTTTCCAGAAACTAAATTAGCCAGAAACCATGACAGGATCCGCTCATTTTGAAGGTCGACCTAAAAGACCCACCACTCCAAAATTACATCGGATCTCAGAATCGACAGATTCGGATTATCTAGTTCCCCCAGCAGAGGATAAGAATGACGCAAACAATAATGTCACTGAAGGTGATGACATCAAACAGATTAAAAATGTCCGAATTGACGTTGGAGCTAGTGTTGAAACGGGCAACGTGAAAGTGGAGGTGTACAAGCACGCACACCCACTCTGGATTCGCATTGGAGCAGCACTCTTTTACGTGATCTCGTCCACAATCATAACGATGGCAAATAAGGTGGTCCTCACTAGTTATCAGTAAGCTCCAAAAATTTGAATTTTAATTAACAGGCTTGTAAAAGTAATTTGAAGGAGCTTTATCCACTCTCTTCTTTCATAGATTTCCTTCTTATCAAGGCGTGGCACTGGGGCAGATCGGAACCGCCGTCGTGGTGCTATTCGTAGCAAGAGAGTTAGATCTGATCCAATTTCCAGTCTTGGAGCGCACCACTTTTCGGAGAGTAAGTTCCAATGAAAATGTGCCACACTTTAATTTGTGAAAAAGTAATACATGCCTCGTGGGTAATTTATTTGGCAGATATTCCCGTTGCCCCTCTTATATATGGGGAATGCTTATGCAGGTTTGGGAGGAACAAAAGCCGTTAGTCTACCGATGCTCACGGTTTTGCGGAAGTTTGCAATTCTGTTCACGATTATCGCTGAAGTAGTAATACTTGGGTACTGAAATCCTAATAATTTTGATGAAATTCATTTAATTAAAAAAAATTTTTTTTGAAGCAAATCTTTGTGTATTTTATTCAAAAGATCTAAACCTTCGCAAGCAACTCGAATATCTGTTGTGACAATGATCTTGGGAGCCATAATAGCTTCGTTGAATGATCTCAGTTTTAGTTTTTATGGATATTTGATGGTGACTATTAATAATGTTTTCACTGCCGCGTAAGTTCAAGATTAAAATTGGTAAAAAAAATCATTGTGCTAGAATCATTGACTCAATACTGAAATTCTAGTAATTCTCTGAACTATAATCCTTCTTCTTAGGAATGGGGTCTATATAAAGAAGAAACTGGACACGACAAATTTTGGGAAATACGGCTTGCTCTTTTATAACTCACTGTTCATTGTTTTACCAGGTTTAATAGTGGCGGAACTGACTGGTGATATAAAAAAGGTGGGACGGACACCATAAATTTTCAATATATGCTGCATTAATATATATCCTTGTATTATCATGGTCGAAGGTAAGGTGCTCTATGGTATGCTAAAATTATTTCTCCACAGGTAGTTACCTTTGATAAGTGGGACAATTATGCGTTTGTAGCAGCTTTCCTTGCGAGTTGCTTCCTTGGGTTTGTACTCAATGCGAGTATGGTGCTGTGCACACATGTGAACTCAGCATTGACAACCATGGTTGTTGGGTGTCTCAAAGACATCCTCATCACTGTTACCACAATCACGTAATACATGATAGTACCTCACTAAATTAAAAGAAAATTTTCTGGAAAAATTTTTAATGCTCTTCGGACAATTTTGCAGTACCGCGGGCAGCCTGATTTACACCTACTACGCATTTCGGACAATAAAAGTGTGAAAATGTTTTGATATAAAATTTTGACACAAGGTTTTCAACGTAATTTTTTTCTCGAGAAAAATTTACTTAAACCCCCCCAACAATGGGCAATGTTATGTACTGATAAGGTAAACTGTATGCCACCAGAGACACGTAAAGTCGAAACTTTAATAGTAATAATAATAAACGACAAGGTCAGTTAAACACGAGTACGGCCCGGTCATAACATTTAGAATAATATGTAAACCAAAGCAGAAAATGTTACTTTTTGAAAAATCAGTTTACCAAATTGTGCAGGCTTTTTGCTACAATTTTTCATACACAAACGTTTGGTCGTCCAATATAGAGCTAATTACATGATCATGATAACCCATCAGACATAAAAGATTTTCTTTCGTGTACTCGTGCGTACAACAAGAAAGGAGCTGTTGCCTTTAATGACGTCTACCTGATCAGTTTGCATTTACTGTTGTCAAAATTGAAAATGTTCAGTGCGTTAAATAAAGTAATTAGTCCGGCAGGGGAGACTTATTCGAGTTGGAGGAAAAAAATGAAAGAAGTATTAGAGTTATCATGCTTTGATACATCCATGACCATGTGAACACTTTTGCAAACGAATTTTACAATAAAGGGGCCCTTGGGTGGGTGGTATATTGTGGTCATTTATTTATTTCTCACTTTGCAGACACTTGCACATGTATATGTATGTTATATGTGATCAGATCACCAGCCACTACCTCAATCACTATCTCTGCTGTACGGATCAAGTGCCATTATAAGCACTCTTTTAAAAGATAACTGCGTGAACAATGGTACTGAACTGGTTGAGAATGTAGTTTTATTTTCACTGTCACAAGCTTGCGCAACATTTGAATTTATTAAGGTCACTTGTATCTCTTCGAGACAAGTCAGTACATGGATAGATTTTTTCTTTAAAAAAATGATGTGGCTTTTTTTGTGAGACTGATCATTTGGTTTTGTTTCTTTCTCATTATATATTAGTAAATCATAAAATCATAATAGTGCTTTTGAAATTATGTGCATAAAGTGTCATAAGAGAACGACGATGATGATGATAACCATTACGTGTCGCGTGAATGGTGAATGCTGTATTGCGCAAAAAATTTTCCCAAAAAAACATGACCAACCACTTCAATAAAGCTCTCTCGTATATTTACTTCGCAATCAGCATCCTTCTAAAAGAATTAAAAGTTCAACTCGAGCACGCAACCTGTGTCACAACAACCTAAAATCTTTGGAGGGAAATGCACCAGACCAGAGTTTTTACAACTCTGCGTAATTATTGACACTACCTAAAGTATTTTTCAAACTTTCAATTAATGATTCATCTACCTCTGTGCTTAGCAAAGCGTCAGTTTTCTTTTCAAAATTTCCTTATCTAATTTGTCCGAGGTACAGTGGGCTATGGTTAAATACTACTAACCCAAGATTGACTAAAGTTGCTAACCTTTGATCTAACAGAACATGTTACAAAACACCCACGGCCCTGTCGTAAAAGCACCTTGCATCATCATCATGACTCTTGACAGAAAATTCTAGCTTACGTATACCCTGAAATTATTAAATAAAATTCGTGAAGGATAATGGCTGCACTGATGTATCCAAATAAAAAAAAACTCCTCGCTGAAAGTAATATTATTAAAGTACTGAATTACTTCTACCAGGCAAGAATTTGCTGAATTGTTACTCTCCTTAAGATCCAAGGAAGCGTACACTGTTTAGAGGAGAGCAACTCCTAAAGAAGATGGACGAGGCCAAAATTACAAGAAAGGCAGCTTATCATGACGTATCTTTGTAATATTTTATCCAATCCAATCCAAGATTCTATTAATACAAAGACGTAGCGGTGGGTTTTCACCTTCGCAAAAAGTTATCACAAATACATTGTTGTCGTATTCCAGCTTTATCAAAGAGTTCATGACTTATCATTCAGCAGCACAAAACTTCAATTTGTATAGTCTCTACTAAGCAGATATAACTAGCGGGAGTGTATTATACGACATTACTAATTGACTATTTTGTTGTACATAAGATCTCAAGTAGTGGCTAGAATCTAACTGCAAATTTTCGTAATGGAATAAACTTTTTTTTTACCAATAGTGCTCTATGTAACAAGTAGCCTTTTCGGAACCCATTCTCAATACGTCTCTCAAACTAAGAAAGATCTCATGATGCAAAATATATAATAATTGTTTTTTTTTGTGTGGTGATCTGATGTGCACATATACATATTGTACAACAGCAGAAGTGAAGAAAAAAAGACAGCCAAGTTAACCTAAATTTTGTGGAGTTACAATATTTCTCTTGTGCACGCATACATAAGATGGTGCGGTAGGATGACCAAAATAGTTAATAAAAATTTTAACATCACTTACACACACACTTCTCATGTGTACTATGAGAACAATATGAGAAAGTTACTGTTGAAAAAAAAAATCAGCAGAGGAAGTAAGAAAAAAAAAGTACACGCTATAATAATAACTGCGCTCCCAACAGGTTTCGCGTTTTCTTATTACAGTTCATAAAATGCATCTCAGATAAAGTTCTCCTCCGTCTGTGGCCTGGGCAAGTCTCTTGCACCTGTTGTTGTGAGCATGTTGTGTACACGCTTGGTTGAGATTTTGGGTTTTTGGTTAGCAAACCAAAATAATTTTTCAGCAAAAGTGTACTACGGCCGTACTACTACAAGTTTAAGAACTGAACTTACGTACTCATTGGCCATTTTCTTTAACCCATCCAAAGCATTCTACGAGCTCAAATTACATCATTTCGTGAGTACGATGAAGGGTTAGATTGCACATTAAAATGTATGCTTTTGCATGTTAGTTTCTAATTGTACGCGCTAAGACCTACATTACCTCAATACAATGAATAACACAATATTATTGTTGCATAGACAGGGCCTATTAGTGGGAGATTAGTAAAACCGGTTGTTCTCTGAGGCTGCTGAAGACGGTGAGGAGGTAATACATGCGCTCCTTCGCATTCGTCATCGTAATAATCATTAATATTCCCGTATGCGTATTTCACATCCATCCACATGTGCAGTGCACACTGTCCGACAGAAAGTGCCTCCGGAAACCGTGATCAACAAGAAGACGCACAACATGCAGCGTTAGCATTAGAAGATAACGATTCTTATTATTATTACTACCATTTCTCTCATTTCATTTTTACAATCAAATCAAAGTCCTCGATGTATGTCAAGTGCCACAATTCAGCATAGCAGAGAGAGAGAGAGAGAGAGAGAGAGAGTGCGTGCTGAGTAGCGTTGTGAAATTCTGTTGCCGATTTTTTGGTACTTTAATATGCTTCCCTTTCATTCATATTTGAGGGGAATAGATGGGCCAATAATTTTACTAATACAATACATAATGCACCATCAGTGTAATACAAAAGCACGTCAAATGAGTTTCGAATGGGCAATATATTGTTTTGTTGAGAGACTAACTCTATCTTCTACCAAATTTCATTTTCAAGATTGTGGGACAGGGACAACATGCATGCAGCACGAGGAAGAATAAAGTAAAACTTTTTAAAAGTGCACGCACGTATGTATACTTTATTATTACAGAGTTGCCATTTGATGATTATCTTATTGTAGAACAGAGCAGAGTTAAAATATAGTTTCCCTTTTCGCCTTATTCAAGCTTCAGTAAATAGTGGTCAGTCAGTAAGACCAGTTACTTACTTCATGTCTGCTTTTGTGTTCTTCTTATCGTCTTAATAATAAGCAAAAAAGCTTACATATTCCAACAACTTGTCTCTACCTATTACTTAATTATTGCATGCGCAGTGTTGCAATTAAATTTAAGTGTTCAATTCCGTTTGGGCAACCATCAATTTATTACGTCAACCGCAATAATGGAAACTAAGAGCAAGGCTGGAGAAGTGCAGCAGCAAGGGATCGTGGCGCTTTTGCTCAGTTTAATTGTGTACGTAACCACTCTGTTCAGCAGAGCGTGGGAAACCGCCAAGTCTTTCAAGGAAAACATTTCGAATCCGGAACTCTGGAGATTATTCATTTCATCTATTCCCTGGTAGGATTACATTTTAATTTCAAGAAACATATTTAACTATACATCCTGGTACACTTTGTTGCATCATCTGCCAAATTGTTTTGTATTTTTTTTGTTACATTCCTCATTTTTTTTGTAACGATAAATGAAAATTCTGGTTTCCTCACTAAAATTCCAATTATGCCCATCTTTCCAGTATCACGGTTATCGAAGACGACCCCCAAGAAGAAGCAAAAAAAGAGGAGTGAGGCGAATTTCAAAGGGCTGCGGAACAAGACCAAGATTCCCCTTTTATAAAGCGTAGAAAGTGATGGAAGTACCTCCTCAATTTTTAAATATTAATACCAAACTGTGAATATAGGGTTTAGTATAGGTAAATATTTGTTTTGTCATTAAAATAATAGTCAGTGATAATATGCAAGCACGTCTTGCTCCAAGTTATACACACATTGTATACTGCCACGTGCTGCATGTAAGTATGCCTGGAAGTTCCATTGAATGATTTTGTAAGGAATGAGAAGAATGTTCAAGATTGATGTGGTGTAATTACAGATAATTACTTGAAACAGGCATCCATTGCCGCACATCAGTTGACAGGTTAAGTGTTACGATAAATTGCGTTCCTCTCACATTTCCATTTTACTTCTTTTAGTTAATCTGCCTTTAGATCTAACTACACTTAATATTATATTAATTAAGATTACGTACTACCTATATAGTTGATTTTACTTTGTTGACTTTCTTTCGCGGAAGAGTTTGAGAGCGAAAATATGATCTGCTGCGGTTCAATTCTTTATTATTTTATTATTGTCAAACCTCTGCTGATGGATGACTTTGAGCAAGTATTAAGACTACCCCTTTTTCAATAGTTTCCATAAAATATTTTAAAAGGTTAGAAAATGAAAACCACTCTCACGCCTTTGTTGGGTCTACTTTACAACACTTTTGTAATAATTATTTGTATGTGTGATCAAGTGTTGTTGGAAAGATAAAAATGATTAAAACGTAACTCAAGCAATACAGTGCACGAATTGACCAGACACAATAATTAATTATTGGCATAATATTGTGGTAATAATATTCGCATTATGTAAGCTACGGGGACCATGATCCACCATGATATTACCTAATGTATTTACAGAGTCCAGCCGAAAGGTAAATTCTAGGTATTAGGTAAGGTAACGGTAAATCGCAGAAACCCCCTTAGGTACTAGGTGCAGGTATCAGGTAGTTCAGATATTTTTTTCAGGTAAAGATATCAGGTCAGGTAATAGAATAAATGTTCATCCAGGTATCAGATTAAGGTAAGGTAACGCATAATTCATATTGCAAGCATGTTGTAACTGTAGCGTTGTATTCATGCATGTCTGCATAATGTATTTCGCGGTGGGAAAATATATTACTATTACTCGTAAGTTTGAAGTAACGTCGGCTTGTTACTGTAAGAAATTTCTGACGAAATCCATTGATGAAATCTTCAGCGGTCCAGTAGTAAGGTAGCAGGTAAAATTCAGGTATTTAATTGCAGGAAAAATGAGGTAAATGATAAGGTATCAGGTATAGAATAAAAAAATTGCCAGGTAAAAGATTAAGGTAAGATACCCAAATTACCTTACCTTTACCTTACCTTCAGGTATTTTTACCTAAGGTAATTATCTTGACCGGACTCTGGTTCTTAGCACTTGCATCTTCAGTTTATCCGCATTTTCCACTTCTAAAGTTCTAAACATAAAAAATGATAATCTTCGGCACTTTGAAAATCTTGCTTTCGGTAGCTTCTGTCTAACGTTCCCCTGAATATTGCAAAAGCATCTCGGGAACGGCTTCTGACAAATCGATAGTGGAGAACTCGAAAATGTGCACCCTGACACCTGAATCTCTTACGGTATGATTGTTTGAAATTAGACCTTCAACATATGACTCACCCCTTAGGTTAATCTACATGATTCAGAAAATGGTTAGATAAGTTGCAGGTATGTATAGCCAACCTACCCATGCCGCTGAACTCATGCCTTTGAACTTTTGACGCATCATAACTCATAACGGACCAAATTCACTAGTACATTTTNAACTTTTGACGCATCATAACTCATAACGGACCAAATTCACTAGTACATTTTACTAAAAGCGGCTTCATACATAGCTGAAAATCTAACTAGTTCGCTTGTCTAACCCGACCAGAGCGAACGTCCATTTACAGTGCTCGGCATCGGTAGCCTAAAGGTGTTCTTGAGCCTTTCAATATTGTGAAGTGAAAATAGTGTAAATTGTAAAACTACCACCATTTTTTAAATTAACAACTAGTTTAATTGCATTGTTCTTCAACGAAGTTTAAGAAGCCATGCAAAGTCTATAAACAAGTGCATTCATAAATTGTGATTTTATTTACAAAAGAGAAAAGTGTGCATCCATCGTGATCACCTCTGACTTAAGCTAGAATTTTGCGTCAATACTTCTATCGACAACTTGCTTCTAAATCGAAAATTGTATCAAAGTTTTAAATGTATGCTTCAACACTTGTTAGCTAGTCCATAAAAACACATTCGGTATAATTGAAAGTGAGCATAATATCTTAGTAAGTTTTTAGAAAATGAGTGTGCGGGCAGAGTATGCCCATTTCTCATTTATGGGATATTGATGTCGAGCATGCTTTTTACTTTCGTGAAAATGTACTTGTTAGATAATGGATTGCAAAAAAGTATGTGACCAGTCTCAGATACATAAAGAGAACTTTTGTACATACAACAAATTAATGTTTGCAGTGTTTACCATAGAACTGATGCGACTTTGCTGGTGTACCAGTTCTCGAAACTAATAATCGAAATTGTGAATATATTATTTAGGCTTAACCTAGCGGGTGTCAGTACTTCAAACAAAAGGCAATGCTCTCCTTGCTTTCCCCCTTTTCTCAAACTTGCACAATACAAATTGGGATATTAATCGTGAATGTGAAGGAGGCAATAACTCGTAGGCTTTGATGTTTGGGTAATTTATGCTTGTCGTTGTTATCAAGAACGGAA
>JAHZNF010002004.1:0-18307 GCA_027744215.1 Troglopedetes dispersus
ACACCAACTTAAAGCCTGACCTTTGGGCTTTCTGGTGTTATAAATTGTTTGAATTTTGAACTGCGTTTGAGGAAGTTATTACACTGGAAAGAATTGTCAATCTTTTTGGGACATATCTTAGAAGTTATGCACATGCCGCAGATCTTGTGCCTAATGCATGTTATCAAGTTGAGCATTAGTGTGCACTTGTAGTCTCAATCCTGAGCACAATTAGATTTGAGAAGTTTCAAACTTACTAACTACTATTACTTGTTTGCCAGTTTCTTTTGACCCCAACAAATTTAGCCTACCTTGTGTGTCAAAGACGTGATAAATTTTCTGGAAAGTTTCTTCGTGGGAACCAATAGATCTGGTGTGCACGTTAGAGAGGAACAGGGAAAGCAATATATTTTTTCCAACTGTCATAAATGGTGAGCAAAAAGGATTTCCTCTGAGTTATGCTTAACTACCCGTTCACAGCCCGTCTCCAGCGTATCTTCCACACATGCGGATAAATAGCGTGCTATTATACACTAAAAAGATAGTGTAATAGACATGCACGTCAAGTGAAAAAGTAAATAAGTCCTTTCCATATTTTTCCCTATCTTACGAACATATTTTCTGGTTAAGCTTCTCCCATTTTTCTTCTTTCTTCTGATGATGGATACTCGCTCACTCATGCGCCCGCTCTGGTTCATATTATTTTCCTGATGCTTCCACTTAAGCGCTTCTTTTTTCCCAGCCCATGTTTATGCTTATTTATCACAAAAGGAATAATACAATGATGAAGACAACTAAATGCCTAGATGTACAGAGCCCCTTGCTTCCCTTCTGAATATTATTTACTTATTATTATTATTAGAAATGAGTTGGGTGCTCCTAGTACGTGCATATGTGCTCCTTCTATTCAAAAATTCGTCTGGGGAAAAACTAAACCACTGTGTTTTTATTACGGGTAAAATAAGGATTTCTTGTATTAAGAATGAAATATGGCAGGATACAGGTTACAAGTACGCAGGTAGTGTAAGTTTCCTTGTTTTCACTTTCCTTTTCTCGGTGAAACATTATTCGTGTCTTCATTGCCTTCGAAAAAACAAGATGGCTCTTCGTAAACAAAAAGCACATTACATACTCTCTAATGATTGTGATCGTTAAGATCTTCCGAGGACGTATAGCGCTCTCCTCACTCGTCATCTCCTCGTGTCTTGGGTAAGCTTTTTTCTTAAACCCTTTTGTATTTTTATCTTCTTTCCTGAGCTATTATATTTTTCCTTGTTTCCATATGAATAAGCCCAAACAAATAGTTACAAAAAATATTGGAAGCAAAAAAAATACATATGAGGGAAAATCGACACGGAAATAAAGAGAATGCAACAGTTCCTGGACTGTTTCTCCTTCTTGGTTAAACAGAGCGCGGCGAGTCTATAATAAATTGTTATGATTCCTGACAGAAAGGAAAAAAGGAGAGAATAAAGTGTGTGTATTATTACACAACTCACACTATTGACAAGTGCCTTCAATCTTTCCCGCCTCATAAAATGTAGCTGTGTCTCGCAGCACCGAAAAGAAAGGGAAATTGTTTCTTGTGGAGACAAGGAGAATCGTAGACATATTGATTCACCTTTCTCCACTTTTGCATTTTCTCATTCATTCGAGAATATGTAAATAGGGTTTTTATTGAGAGAGGAACGTGATGAACATGCTAGTGCACGGAATTGTTTGGAGATGATGATCGTGCAGAAAAAAATATTTCGAGATGTGTTGCGGAGTAATTCTTTCATCATAAAAGGAAAGGACATACCGAGAACGCGGTGAAGAAAATATAATTTTTTTTTCTATAAATGCGGTTATAATTCTAAACACATGTTCTGGGCACACTTCTTTTAATGTTACATGTTCCCACCGTGTTTTTTTTTGTCATGCTACCTCGTCATCTCTATACTGTGGTCTCACGAGAGAAAAAGGAAGAAGAGAAAAAGAGTGAGTTTTCTTTCACTCTTATCGTCAGGAGGGCTGACGCAATACCGTTTGTCGTCGATGATGAAACAAGTGGCACAATTGGTTTCGCTCTCCACTCTCTCTTGTGTGTGTGTGGCCTCCTTTTCGAGATCATTTCCGACTTCTCATTTTTTTAGTAATATCTTTTTCTTCACGAGGAAGAGTCATTTATCCAGCACTTTAGCACTCTTGCCTGCACAAGTGCTAACCTGTGCAGAAATGAAAAGAGGGGGAATTTATTGACACAAGTATTACCCTTTAATTGTTTTCTATTATGTTCTTTGTGCCTTCCTTTATGTGCCGGATGAGAAAAATAGTGTTCCATGAAGGAAATGTTGTTATCATTGATCGCCACGGTCGGCCGCACCTACACAGGTATGTACGTAGTTCTTTAATGGGGTAAGTGCATCCTACCATTCCTCCTTGAATTTAATTTCGATATTTCACGGAACAAAACTCATCGGTGTAGAGCGAAAAAAGCAGATTAGAGTTCATGAATTCTCTTGAACTGTGAACTACCTCACTCTACCTATTTAGACAAAGGAGTAAATTGCTCCTTCAGCTAAGTGTAACATTTCGCCATAAGATTGTTTGCACTTCCGTGCTTAACACAGTGAGCACCGCATACCTAATACATTTTGAGAACGAGACGCAGCCAAAATTGCAGATCATTTGAAGCTCCAGAACTGCAGAAATTCCAAGGAAAAACCACGTGCACACCTTGTGACTGCTCCAAGCTTCCTATATCAGAAAGTTCTGCGGAAGGAATGTTACAGCCCAGTTACTGTTGGTAATGTGATCCACATCTTCCAACTTTCAGGTATGGAGAAAGGATTGTATTCGTGAAGACTGGGATTCTGTCAATTATTCATCATTGTTTTGGAAAGCATTCTTCCTTCATGCTCAATTTTTTCTGGCAGGAGCGGGAATTGACGATGCTCCGGCTCAATACGATTTCTCTAGCATATGGCGTGACAGGAAGTTAAGAAAGCAATTTATCTTCAATCTAATAAGTAAAGTAAATAACAGGAACTGGCTCCACTTTTACCACCTTTCCAAACACGCTCCACCAGTCTTTTAAAAACTCAATTCCCACCGAGCTTTTCCCTTCCGCACGTGAAGAATGGAGGGTAAAAGAAGAAGAAAATGAGGACATGCCGTAAATTCAGTTTCCTCTTTGGTGTCATTTTTAAAAAAAGGAAACTCATGGTTTGTTATTTTTTTTTAGTTTGGGAAAAGTTGTAAGAAATAAGCACACACACCATTATAACACGAATATATAGTGCAGAAGATAAGATTCCACTTTATTTACGATACACGAAGTTATTTGTATGCATAATGTAGGACTCAAGTGTGGAGATAACGATCCTGCGGCACCTTTAAATTACAAAATTGCTCCTGTAATTGGCTTTGGAGAATACTTTCTTCCAGAAAGAAAAGCCTTCAGACAGTCTTGCATTATTCTGAGAATTTCTTTTTTGATCAAATCGCTTTTGACCTTTTCAAACAAAAAATGAAAAGTGTAAAGTGACACTGTTGCTCTTGCAATTTTCCCTGTATGAGATTTCCAGATATTTTTATGCACGCCGCGGTATGTGCATTAAGTGAACGTGGTTACGTACATTGGAAAATGTTTTCTCATATTTTTCCTCCTTTCCAAGTCTTAATATAGAATGGTTTATGAATCGAGTGAATATAAAAAAAACCATATCGCATGTAAGTAGGAATATCTAAAGAAGTACATCAGTTGGTGGTTGGTGCCATCTCGACTTGGTGGCTTTTGCTAGGTCATAACGGCAATGAAGATGATAATACTGATGATTTTGATATGCTCCGATGCTCGGCTGGTGAAACACAAAGAATGTGTTTTGGATGCAATGAGAGCAGTGGTAAACAAGTGCATGGAAATAAAATATAGGGTAAAATCTTTTAGGCTTTTATGGAGCATGTTCTGAGTTGGAGTTGAGTTCAATCTCATAAATAATTTAGTGCCCTTCTTCTCTCTTTTCATTCGTCTTCTTCTTTCCCAGAACTCACGGTGAATTGAATTAGCTTATAAAAACTGTGTCTCTCGGTTTTTTTCCTCGCACACAGCAACTACAGTAATACAGATGTTTACCAAGACCAACATGCATTTCACAACAAAGCAAGCAAACATCGAGATGAGTTGCGCTCGCCATTTTATCATGGAAAAAGTAGAAGGAGGAAGATATGCAGAGATTGCGATAACAAAATAACAACAACAACAAACCAGAATCGTGGAAGAGGGAGCGAAGTAAAGCATGAAAACGTGGAGGGTTACGAGTGTAAAAAAACAGAAGTCACATTTTGCAATTTTCATGCGATAAAAATATAAACCAAAGCATAGCACAAGGGAGGAACGACAACGGGCTTTGCGCATGGTAGAAGAGACCTTGATGAAGAAGGGTAGTGAGTGATATGCCAAGCGACTACGATTGTAGTCTGAAAGCTACTTAGCTCTAGTTCACTCTTCAGAATTAGATTTTATCCCGTTCAAAATTACCACTTCGAAGACCAACCCAATCCTCTCATTTCTGATTACGAGAAATCCCCCGCAAATCTGAGTTATCTGAAATCCAGTTTACTTGTTTTTTTTCTAGCTCGACTGTTTATTTTTGAAAAAAAATGATAGTGTTTATAGCCATCTTGGGAGTATTACGTTAAGATGCATTATGGCAATGAAATTGAACAAGTGATGAGAAATAACATAAAGCTTTTAGCCTTCTTTAGTTTAAATGTAATCTTCAGCGATTCCTTCGTTACTACTTTTTTGAATTCATATATTTGATACATTTTCGAGTAATCTAATCAACTTTGACCTCGTTTCTTCACACACTGTAAAGAGTGACGATTTCCACATTTCCAGTATGTGAGAATTGGCATTTTTAACTTACGGCAGAAACACCTACTAACAATTTCGCCTCCCTCCCACAATTACGCTTCTCTGTTCCCCTCCTGTTCCGCAATAATATGCTAAAAGGATACATTTCCCAATGCAAAGTATGCGTCCACATAGTAGTGTTACTAAAACCAATATCATTATTCTCTTCCTCTCTTTCCTTCCTTCCTCCTTTTTCCTGTCTACCCGCTCATTCCCCTCCATCGCTTTACATGATTGAATGGCCGAGCAGATGACGTGATATTATGAGCGGCTGACCTACATATCTTTTGCTTGCGGATAATCATAATCATAACTGCATAGTACATTGTCATATCCTACAACAAACATCAGCTCGGCATGTTTTTTTTGGTCCGGGGTAGCCTATCACAATCTACATACGTCATCGCCATCATCATCTCTCACATTAGTTTGCATGTAGATCAGGAGGTCGGTCGATTGCTCCTTCAATTGACTAAAGCTGTAGATAAAGGCGGATACGAAATAACTCCATCACTCTCGCGCTGTTATTTGCAAGTTCAGAGGACCAGCATCGTAGATCGCCACGACATGGAAATAAATTAGAAGCAAAGTTCCACAGCGCTGGTTATCCAGGCTTGCATTTAATCATTGTTGTTCCCTGTTACATAAGACAATGTGAAATCACCAAAATGAATGAGTTGACGGGAAGCAAAACGGGAGAAGACAAGCCAGGTAAAAAATAATAATAAAATTAGAACCAAACACGTTCGACAATTGGCCCGAATCCTACCTTTGCATAAGTTAACTGCATCTTGCAGTTGTTTGTTTACCGGAATATAGCCCAACCATTTCGAAACAAAAAACCTTGGAAAGCATATGATTTGGAACTTGCGTAGTGATCACACGCACGCGAGTATGCAGACAGACACGACGACAGCCTGATAACATACGGCATCTGACAATGTTCACTCTTAAATAACAGTTAAGCCAGGTTTACCCTTTTCCATTTTATTTAAGCCTAAATATCTCATGATCATCTGCAAACGGTATACATCACAACCACGACCGGAAACGAAGAGAAAACGTTCTCCATTATACTCTACTCTCTATTAAGCCAACTAGGAAAGTAGAAACAAGACAGATCATAAAGCTCAGCGTGGATAATACGCCTTGATGCATGATATGTGGAGTTGACGCTTGCGGCTTAAAAAGATTAAGGTATAAAATGTGGCAGGAGCTAGTATTTACCTTTGCTAAACTACTCATGACGTTTCCTCCTCGATGTCGGCGAGCTAGTGAGTGATCTTTCAAGGAAAAAAATGGTGTGGATGCATGCATTTGAGAACATATGATTGCATGAATGACGGAAGAGGAAGGAAACAGAGGAAAAAAAGAACAAGTTCTGTGTTTTTTTTTTCACATTTCCATCTCTCACTCCCACAAAATTCACATGTCATATGGAAGAGCTCGATATTAAATGTGCTTTTCATAATATCCTTTCAACTCATCATCATTCCGGTAAAGTATGGCAAAAGCCAGTGTGTTTGTGTGTACAACACGAGCAGTAAAAAATTACCTTCCCTTCCTTCCGGATGACTTGCACAAGCTGCTCATCACTTTTTAAGTAAACTAACCAGAAAGAGAGAGAGAAAAAAAATAGTTATAAGAGTCCACTTATTTCGTCTATATCCCTAGTTCTGCCTTGATTCCATTCATCACGAGGAAAGTGATCTTCCTCCGTTTCTTTACGTGCATGTATTTTTGCAGCAGCAACTGACTGCCATCCTGCCAAAAAATATATAATGCAACTTATTTCTTGTCCTTTTATTTCTTTAGTAATATTTTTTGCTACCTCCTTTCATCCTCTTCTATTCTCTGCTCTCAAATCTACGCAGCAAATAATATATGTGTATGTTCATATATATTTTTATGATTTGAAATTCTCTGGTCTTTTGAACCATGACTTCGCTATTGCATATGTAACAAACTGTACTCTTGTAAAGTAATAATAATGGTTTGCTGTCGATCTCACCACACATCATCTTTTGATGCACTGCTTTAGTCAAATCTTCCCATTCATACATCTTTGACTCCATTCAGCCACTCCGGGAAAAATGCATCGTCGTCAGTGGGCTCCAGTGTGTGATGAGGGAGGAACCGTACCATACTGACAGAATTATATGCGAGAGAAGACCGAAAAAAGTCTTTGCATTATGGCCGAGGACGCATCAAAGGTTTATATATGAAATGGAAGCAGAAACGATTTTTTTTATTTAGCGTCGGCAATAATAACAGACTTCTATTCAGAGTCCTGTCGTCATCATCCTCCTCAACATGATCATCATCTTCCTGCTCGCCTGCCGTCATGCCTCCTCGTCTTTCCTCCTTCTCATTAAACCGATCCAATCAATACTCCTTATTTGCATAGACTCATCATCGTCGTCATCAACATCATTGAATGCATTAGCACATCACCAGCTTCCCGGTTTTTTTTATTATTCACTTTTGTTAAATCCCTAAAAAGGGTAAGTAAGTAGGTAAGTAATTCAGTGGATGTGAGACGGCCAAAGAAAGGGGAGGAGAAAGGAATACACGTGTTTCCTTTAGAAATATTTGCCTTTTTTACAACTTCTGATTTAAAAATGTGTCAGCAGAATTCTCAAATGCAGAAAAAAGAGCTTCGCAACTCCTCTTTGTACCTACTACCTCCATCATCTTCGGCATCATTTGTGTCCTTCTCAATCATTACGTGTCGCGTCAACTCAAGTACATCCATTCAGGCATGCCAATTTTTTTTTGCTTGTGTAGGTAGGCACAAAAAAAAGATCAGCAGCGTCAGCTTCTGCATTGACGATAAGATGTAAACTTTATAATAGGAATGTGTCATTCATACGTTTTCCAAGTTGTTATTATGGAAAAAATGCAAATAATAATTGGCTTGTGCGCCATCATTTATTGGGTCTTCAGTGTAACTTGGACTAATAAATTGTGCAAGGATAAAATTAGCACATAACAATAAAAACTAATTTGTTTTTTGCACTTGCAAGGCATGATCTAACTAAACACAAGGTCAGATGCAATTGTAAATGAGTGATGAACAATTTTTGCACGTCAATTGGAATGTGAAAGTTGAAGCTCCCGCTCGAAATATGCAAACTATGGGTGGAATGTTCAAGGGAACATAAAATTATAATGAGCAAATTCCTTTAAAAAAATGTGTTGGTTTAATTAAATTAAATCATCATCATTTTACTACCACTGAATGATATACCCAGTCCGTTTGAAATCATTCAAAAGTTTCTGCCGAGCAATTTCAAAGTTTGCAAAATAATTAAAAATTATCAATGACGAGAAATATATGTGTTAAATAATGTGCATGGAAAATACAAATAAAAAGGCTGAAAAAGGAATTGCGTCGTGCTCACTCAATATGTATATTGTAGGTACACTTGTTTTGAAAAATTCCATGAAAAAACCAGTTTCCTCTTTGATGATTTCAATGCGGTTCCTTCTAATCATCATTTCAATTTACTTTACTCTAATTTGGAAATTGGTTGGCAGGTGATTAATCAACTTTGATGTTGGAAAATGACATCATTAAATTTTCTCCACCTTCAAAAGGTATTTTCGCTCTCAATGTCATCACAACATTGAATGAAAGTGCCCACATTATTATTATTTTAATTATTACTACAATTATTATTCAATATTAATATCATTCCTATTTGTTCATAATTTAATGACAAGAATCCCTCAAATTCTGCACAAAGACGACGTAAAATTGTAGAAGCACTCCTCAGCTGCTGAAAGGGATTCCTGCTGATGGCCCTGATAATACCAAAATTTACGACGCTCATTGAGCTTGCCCTGCGGTGGCATTTATTTAGTCAACAGGGTTTTCGGCAAATGCAAAACGAGAAATGAACGTGTTCAGGGAAAACGCGAGGGCAGATAGATAGCTAGTGACAAGGCGAATGTCAGCGGTAATTTCATTGCCCCATTTTAAGAATGTCAGTGGTGTGATATGACGATTTTGCACATATCGGCTCTCTTTGCTAATTTTACTTTACTCTGATCCCACCTTCTCTTCAGAGAAGACGATGTGCTGTTCCGTTTTTAACATAATAGTTTGTGCCTCCTCACCTGCTCTCATACTTTCAATTCTTATCACCATGATAATATGTGATATGATTTATCAATTATTTGAATTTATGTTCAGTACTGTAGAATGTGAACATAATCTTTCAGAAACTGCATCAACCTTCATAACCTCATCAACTATTGATTACATGCCTAATTTTTCGTATGTTCGTGAGGCTGAGATCGCAAAGATAGTTTTGGTGAACATATTCGACTCACCACTTTTGCAAAAACACACACACATGATATATCCAAGTAACGTTGGTGAGGAAGTCGAAATCGGGTTAAGTTAGTAAGCGGCTCAGGTGCAAACTGAGACAAAAGTTAATAGAAGTGCACCTATTTTATTACCATCAATTCTCTTCCCATTTTATAATTGTCAGGAAAACGAGTGATATAAGGGAATCGGAAAGATGGATTAAATTGCCTCTATTAAAACAATGCATGGAAAGCACCACTTTTGCAAACCAATGTTGGTGATCATAATTTATAGTGTATATGGTTGCACACTTCGCAATTCAGTGCTGCAGAAAACAAGAGAGAAAGGGCGAATGAATGTGTCGGCTTCAGCACAGCTAATGACAGTGAATGACATTAAGGAGAAGAAAAGGGAAAGCATGTCCCCCTCATATACTTCCTCTCTAAGAAAACATGAAAAATGCTATTCTACTAATGTTGAAAATGTTTACTTACCTATTTTTTGGCATGTGAGCTGTGCATATTTGCTAGATTTTATATGCGACGATCCATCACCTTTTTGAAAGATGAATAGAGTCGTTCTAGTGTGGCCACGGTGATGAGTGAGGTGGAGCTGCTGCTGGTACAACGACTATTGTTTTCTTACTGCTGCTCGCGTTCCACACTTCGTCTACCTTGTTTCTTGTTCCGTTGTTGTTGATGATGACCGTTGCAGTTTCGAGGTTGTGTTGGAAAACGTGGGAGTAGTAATACATGGAAAGTCATGTTTTTCTCAGTCAGTTTTTTTTGCAGACAATACTTGTGTTCAAAAAATAGATTCAATGAGACAAAAACCACAAGAACTCTAGTTTTTTTTCTTATTCTCCCAAAGTCAACAAATACTTTTGTTAGTTCACCACACCATACTTCACATTCACATATATTTCTGCCACAAGTTTTCATTCACGGTAATAAAAATAACGCTGATGACTCCAACGATGATTACGGTAATAGTTCTCTGGGCAATTTTAATGTGTATCTGTAAACGTTCTTGTCGTTCAAGACGCAGAACCAAAGAAAGTACAAACAGTAGTGTCGTGGTGGCTCTGTTGGTGTCGTTCGGGGATGGAATGTTTAGAGGAAACACCTTTAGCTACAAACTTTTGGAATGCTTGCAAGGTTTTTTTTGTACTCTAGTTTATATTAGTGGGTGCGTTTCGAGTATTAACTGTCAGAAAGCCACCACCTGCATCACCACCGCTCCTGTTTTCTTTCTTCACTTCTTCTACATCTGCTCATGACGTGACATGAGAGAAGAAAAGGGGAAAATGTACTCAAGTCTTTGCTCAAATAAATGATAATATCAGAATGTTATCGACGACATGAAAATCATTCCCATAAACCCCCTCGCAAATAGTTATCACAACATAACCAACCACTTTTGTCTGAATAATACGTATGTTGTGATAAGCAGGCATTGTTCGCATTTTAGCGTGAAATAAAAAAAAACGCGCAATGTGGTAACAATATTGTTATTATTCGTTGCAAATTGTGTTTGTTTTGGAGGTGAAAAACAACTAGAGCCTCCAAAAGTCAAAGCAGGTTGAAAGAATAAAAAATATGTAATAAAAGTTTAGAGTATACAATGCTCACTCACAAGTTATGTATGCTATTGCCCCTTTCAAAATTTGTTCCACCTTCTCTGCTCACAATTAAATTGTAAGTAGTTATAAAATTCTAGAACAATGCAAATGCAGGTGTGCTACATGAAAAATGCATGGAATATACCAGAGCGACAAGTTTTTTTACTCGTCTCAAGTCCCGCGAGAAAAGAGGTTATTTTCTCCTGCCAAGCAGAATAACAACTGATGTTGTCACCCTCTTTGTGAGCATATGTTGGCGCTAAGTTGGTGGTAGGATGCGGTAAAGGTTTTTTTTACATTTATCCCGGTGTTTCTATATGTCACCACAAATATCTCTCAATTCTGATTTTTTTGTAGAAGTATTTCTGTCGAAATAATATAAATCACCTTTGTCTATGTTTTGTGTAGATTTTTTTATTTGGAAAAGAAATATACATAAATCACCCAACTTTTCTGGGGGTTGTCACTAGTGTGAAAAGTAAACTTTTGCATTTTTATCTGTGATCGAAAGCAGGAATTAACATATGTGATCAGATCACTGTGTGCTTGATGCTCTGTATATTTATTCATCTGGATTCGTCCGTCTTTATTTTTGGAGAGGAGAAAAGGGAAAAATCACGAAGACTAGTATGTTTGTTTATGGATTGCAGAAACGTGCACGGAACGTCCACCTACCAGAATGTGCATGATGTTAATGATAAGATGGAAGCGAGAAGTCTCAGCTTGCTAAATGTACTTTCCTCCAAACAGGAGGAAAATAAAATCGAAGCACTTTGAGCGACAAAAGGGGCTTCATTAACGATCCGAAAAAAAAATCAAAAGTGTTATGCGTGTGTCTGTCTTTTTCTTTCTTGGAAAAAAATATTCAGTTACACATGCAAGAGAGAAAGAATATGTATACAGACATAAATAATTTTTTTTGTTCATGCTCTGTATATTTATTCATCTGGATTCGTCCGTCTTTATTTTTGGAAAGGAGAAAAGGGAAAAATCACGAAGACTAGTATGTTTGTTTATGAATTGCAGAAACGTGCACGGAACGTCCACCTACCAGAATGTGCATGATGTTAATGATAAGATGGAAGCGAGAAGTCTCGGCTTGCTAAATGTACTTTCCTCCAAACAGGAGGAAAATAAAATCGAAGCACTTTGAGCGACAAAAGGGGCTTCATTAACGATCCGAAAAAAAAATCAAAACGGAAAGAAGAGCAACTACGGATGTCAAAAGAAGAAGAAAAATGGAAGAAATTCTACTTAGGAGGATGGAGATGCAATAATGATGACGAAAGAGAGATAAAAAGGATTAGCAGCAAAAAGCGAACGGAATAATGCATATATTTTTTGTGTGTCTTCGTTCTGACAGCTGGAATAAATGTCAACGTCTTCCTCCGCCACCATCATCTTTCGCGAAGAGCATGCAAAAGCTAGTCGCACATATTTTTTTATCACACACCGCACAAACACACACACTCAAGATTATTCACGAATATAAGCCGCAATGCTGACAGAGAATCCGCTTGAGATGATGATGGACATGGAAAAGGCGAGTGAAGTATCGGGGAACGCTGAGAATTACAAACAGTCCAGATGTATCACAAATAAACCAAGCAGCGCAAGCTACAAACCGGATCTTGGTTATCTGGGAGGGAACAATGCTACCTAGGATGATGTTTGTGATATGCAACCTTGCCTATTTAAACCGCAACCTAGTAATTGATCGTGATGTTTGTATCGTAAAGATTTCTGCTCTCACGCAACTCACAATTGTAGCTAGAACCAAATTTGATTATTGGTCGGTACAAGGTGAAGATTTATAGAACGAGGACATTTTATGATGTTGAAAAGGACGGACACACGGAGTGCAATGATACCAACAACAACATCTCACGATGCACCACCACCAAACTAATCGAAAGGCTACTTATTTATGACTTAATTGAATTAGTAAGTTTGATTTACACAGGTTTGTGAGGATCAGTTAACTTGATATTTTAAAAAGTATCTTTCCTTGCAAATAAAAGTCAGATGGAAAATAACAAACTCGCGCACTTCTCTCTCACCAGCAACTGCAAACTGTAGCTTCAACTTTTTGAGTGTGGAACACGAACTGGTGCTCCTCGATTCTGCTCTAGTGATGGAACAAAAACTGTCTGTCTCACTGACTGACTGACTTGAATGATGATGATAATTGGGCAAAGCGAGAGAGAAGAAAAGGAGCGTTTTTGTTCTGCTGATGTTGTACTACTGCACAAATAGTAACATCATCATCTACAAATATCATCGGTCATGAACAAAAAAAATTATTTATGTCTGTATACATATTCTTTCTCTCTTGCATGTGTAACTGAATATTTTTTTCCAAGAAAGAAAAAGACAAGACACACGCATAACACACACTCCTCAACTTGCAGGAGGCACATATGAAAATGACAAAGTTCAAACTTATTTTCTGAGGAGTACTACTCGCGTGTTGTGTTTTATATTTATTATTTCCTTCTCCTTTCCTTCTTTAAGTTGCAGCTATCTATCTCTTGGCTTTTTTATCCTTTTCAACAGGCCAACTGAAAACTAAGTATATGCGCATACACCATCGTCATCACATCATCATCATCATCCAACCAAACCAGACTAACAGTAAGTAAAGAAGTAAGGACGTATCAGAAACGATACAATTTACTACATCACAAACTCATACAAGATAACTTGGGTCATATAACTTTTAGTCCAGTGCACACTACTGCAACACTGACATGACTTCTTGTGATCGTGCAGTGGATTCCTGCCAGTAGTGGACATTGGCAATGTATGTAAAAGTAATAAATAAATCTCTCCGGCTCTCTTTTACGACAATCGCAGTAGCAACTCTGTTCCCAGTCGAGAAGGTGGCGATTAACACGTTCACCTGCTTATGCTATTGTCTTTTTTTATTTTTGTTTGGGCGTATTAAATGAAAATGAATATCTTCACATGACCCCACACATCACAAACGCAATATTCCAGACAATATATTTCGCAAGTTTTTGTTCAAAATTTGTTTGCCTTTTTAAGATAAAGATCTCTTCTACTAGAGCGGTGTTCAATCTCTACTCATACTCCTACAGCCAGAATGTTTATGCGAGCTGAGCCGAAGTATGAAAATTATGTTATCACTATCGCGAACACATTATCTGCCTCTGAAGTAAAGTAAGGGCCAATGATAAATTAGATAATACAATAAACTAGTGAACCCGCTTGTTCCTGGCGCGGAGGAGTGGAATGAATATCACTCCATTACTCACCCACACAGGACAAGAATCTTGATTACCTATACAGACATTGCTATTGACGCTGGCATGTACACACATCCACGCTAATATTTATATATATGACACCTTTCCCTCATAATGTGTGCACTAACCAAGTATAGATTCAATTTAGCACACTTTTCTCTTTCCATTGGATGAAATACAAAATTAAGCAAATGGGATTTGAATGGAACTTGGTAACTCGATTGTTCGTGTTAGCCACGGCAGGAATAGTATAGCTGAATTGTCACAAGTTAGATACATTTCCTGTCAAAAACTCTCGCTAAAGGTAATGCGTTTCTAGATAAGGTTCAAAATTTCCTGAATCAGTATTGCTTCAAAGTGCAAACCAACTTGTTTGCACAACTTACGCAATACAAGTTATTTACACAATGTTATTTAAATCGACTCATGTTCTCCGGTGCTACCAAGGTTATGGGTGAATATGCATGTTTAGTGACAGGATGAAAAAAAACAAATTTATGAGCCGTCGTACAAGCTAGAGTAATTTGCAATACTTGAAGAAATGCAGCGGTCTTATACTATTATGAAGTTGTTTCTTTTTTCCTGTCGGTATAATTTACCCTCTTAAATATGTCTATTTTCATGCTGTCCCTTTCATTTTCTTCAACTGTTAAAGTTGGACCGTGTTTTATCACTAAAAAAAAAATAGAAGAAATGCATCTCAGATACTAAGTGTCGTCTCCATGCACAAAATATATTATTGCAGAAGGATGACAGGATACTATGTGGCAGCAAGAATGTGAAAGGATGCTAAGCAAGGACAAGTGAAACGAATAAAATGTAACAACTTAACTAACTTAAATATGCAGTGCAATTTTCTTACAAAGATACGAACAGTAACGCAAATGGAAGTGTTTCAGTTCCAACAACAAAAACGTACCAAGTTCTCCTCTTTTATTTTTATCCTTGTTCGTCTTGGATTTCGTTATGGCCTTCCTTTTTAGTGGGCAAATTTTAGTTGACTCGAATAATGATCGTCTTCCTCGGTCGTCCTCGTCGTGTGTGGTCCTATTAAAAAGTTTTAAAAGACGACAGTCGAACAACACTAGTGAACTGGTTAACGCAAGGGAAAAAAAGTTCCACGGATAGAGCGTCTGCTTTTACTATCGCTGCAGCAGTAAAACAAGTCGGACAGGGAAAGAAGATCAGTGAAGAAAATAGGGAAATGATGAGAGTTTAACTGGACGAGTGGAGAGTGTAGCTAGTTTTTATATCATACGCGTGTGTACTACTTACAACTGTGGTTCAACCCTTGAGAACTCAGACAAGGGAATGGTATCCCTACACACTTGTTTCTACTGGTTTGCCACCGCGGGATTACCCATCATGTAAGGACCCCCAAACAAGTGTTGGGGAAATGTGGAACAAAAAGTCTGGGGAAAGAAGAGGATCAAGTCAATTCCAAAACACAAGAAGGAAAAGTAAAGTGAGGAGGAAAATGTACTGTTATTATTCTAAACAACAACAACAACACTTTTACTGACTCGATTGCGTTAAGAGACGTAGTTATGGTTTGTGTGTGTTAGTTCTGGCGCAAATGTAGGTGGACTATCACCGTTGTCGCATCAGTCTCTGGAAGACCTTATTTATTTATGTGTACTGCCTGNCAACAACAACACTTTTACTGACTCGATTGCGTTAAGAGACGTAGTTATGGTTTGTGTGTGTTAGTTCTGGCGCAAATGTAGGTGGACTATCACCGTTGTCGCATCAGTCTCTGGAAGACCTTATTTATTTATGTGTACTGCCTGTATAATTTTTCTCCTTCTTCTATTATTCAAGATGGAGACAAAATCTCCTCTTAGGGAAACAACGATAGGGGCTGAATTAGATGAGATGGATGGATTTGATAGGAAAAGACTTCTATTATTCAAGATGGAGACAAAATCTCCTCTTAGGGAAACAACGATATGGGCTGAATTAGATGAGATGGATGGATTTGATAGGAAAAGCGTGGAAGCGGCGTGCAAAATGCAGCAAACAAAAGTTCTTCTTACTCGTATCTGTGTGAGTAACGAAAGTAGTAACATTAAGAAAGCGGCATGTTGAAAAAAAAGGAACTAAGTAGTTTTATAAAGGTAAAAGGTATGTATGTCTCTAACGTATTTACTATTGACAATTGGAGAAAGGAAAGTTTGAACGAAGCCGAATAAGTTGTCTCTACAATGGCACCGCGCCGCACACAGTGAAACCGACCACGGTGAAGGAAAAGGAACAAGTGAGGATGATCTTGAGCGCGACGCTGATACTTATTCGCTCACTTGTCTCTCTCTCTCTCTCCTCTCTCTTTCCTTTGCCGCTTCACTCTCCGCAGCAGCGAGCAGTAAAGATCTCATAGTATCGCTATCACATCGTATACTTTTTTTTTATCCGTGTGCGTTTTTCTTCGTCTAGTCTTTTGCTCACATTTTTTTATCCTTTTTTTCGCTCTCCGACTTTTTCATTTTCTTCTCACATTTTTTTTTCTTCCTTTACTTAAGCTGAGTGTGACTGTCGTGGCTGTTGAGAGGCGGGGTAGAAAGCTCAACCGCAGGAGAAAGACGAAGAACAAGTTGTATCGGGAGTCACGACAGAGAAAAGAGCTGGCAAGAGGAGAAAACAAACCAAAGTTTTCGAAAACTAGAAAACTGTGGTTCAATCCTTCAGTTGATGTCTTCTTGTCTTGTAATACCAGGGAAATGAAAAATATATATACATACATACATGTGTAGTTCGTTTTTTTTCTCTCTCAAATCTTTTTGATGGCAAACAAACGTCGATGCTCTCTCTCTCTCTCTTTCACACGCTCAACAACAAAATATTGTTGTCGGTTCTTGGAGGTGGTGGGAACAATGATGCAATGTGATGCAATCCTTCACTCTGCACGCACAACTCATACAACTTTTCTCCTCAACAAAGAAAAACTATAAAAATCCTGAAAAACCCAATCGAGGTGGTTTACTTTTACCACTAGATTTAACTTTCTAGACTTGTATTTACTAGGTGCTATACATTGTTATTACTGATACCACTGTCGTTGTGATTTCATAATGGTTACTATTATGTTCTCGTTCTAATCGGTTTCGGATGTGTGATGGCTTAGCTTTGTGTGTCTCTGGTCGTCTGACTCCGTACTCTGTCCTCATGCACTTCCCTTTTTAACCTCATTGTCGTCTTTGTAATAACGACGAACCACTTTTTTCTTGACAATCCCTTTAACATCGCTTTTTTATATTAGTATAAAAAATGTTCTGCACCTCGGCAATAAATTGTAGCTTCTTATTGTTACGGAAGGTCACAGCACAAACCATCCAGGACTGTCGGGGCTTCTGGAAATAGTTGTTTTTATGTAGGTTAAGACCAATTCTGCGGTGGATGTCATAAAATCTATCTCATGTGCTGGAAAGGAAAATTTTCATGAGGTCATTTCTTATTGCAAGGGTTTTCTGACTTTTGTCATCTTGGTTTGCCCACCACCTTAAAGTCTTAATGACGTGTAACAAGTTAAGTACTTTTGTATTTATTAATAGCTGTAAAGCATCGTAATAAAGATGAGACTATACAGACCACGCAGTTAAATTAAATGGTGTGGTTGCAGCTGCGGTGGCAATCAAAATGACCATCTGAGGATGTGACGCTGAATGCTGTACATTGTGGTTGTCTTTTGCAAACATTCGTTGTGTCTCAACTTTTGAGGCTGATGTGTTAAGAAAGGCAATAAAAAAGTATTTTTTTAGATTTCTTTGCGAATTGAATAAGATGCGTGTAATATATAATTTTTGTTTTAACAAATGGTTATCATGGTTAGAACATTAATTACAGCTACAAAGATTTTTATTTGCTACTTTAGTATGGCTCAGACAGTTTGTAATCAAATTGTTACTCTGGAATGGTATGCACTTCCAGTTCATTCCTATAGAAGTATTAGCGTCGAAATAGCAGTTCTTGGTTTAATCATAGGAGCATGTCCATTTTAAGCCACCTAAAACATTACCACGAACATTGACATAAAACCAGGAGTATTTGCGCTGCTAATGCACACTCATTCTAATATCTAGAAGCCATAAATAATGTAATTAGATTAGTATGCGGGCTAGTACGAACGCCAACACAAAGTGGCATGGCATTATAGCATGCACATGCGGAGACACAGCGCGAAATTGTCAGTTCACGTTGCACGTTGGTGTGCAAGTTAGTGGCCA
>JAHZNF010002005.1:0-18052 GCA_027744215.1 Troglopedetes dispersus
CTAATATCCACTTTACTCCTTCATTCACGACATTCTTTCCTTTTTTTTACTTTCTCCATTCACAAAAAAATTGTGCACCGCTCCAGAAAAAAGGGAGCAAAAGCACAGCCTCGCGGAAAGTATTGCTTTACACGGCTGCATTCCACCAAAATATTCTCTTTTTTGCAAGTTAAACTTTGTTGGAGCAAACGAAGTGGAGTGCAGCTAGAACAAGGACACAATTTTCTCTTCGGTCTGTGTTCCATTTTTTTTTGTTTCACTTTAGTTTCGCAGACTTTACCCAAGGAGAAAAAATTGTGCTCTTTCCCACTATTTTTTGTGCTTACCTTTGCAAACCACCGTAAATAATAATGACTTGAGGAGGACATGAAAAACACACACACAAATATACACGACATGGTGGCAGGAGAGTGGAAACCTCTGGGAAAATTTTTTTTAAGGTTGGGCCACCAACATATTTTTCTTGTTCATTTTTATGCTCGTTTGGGCTCCCCCTCCTTGTAATCGACGTCGTCCATCATTACTTTAAAAGGAGGCGAAAGGAGTTGTTAGGCTTGTAAATAGTTAACTGCACCTATAAAACTATAAATATCCTGGATGGAGGAAGCTCGAAACATGTTTTGTTGGGCAATGACAATGACACGAAATTATAGTACAATGTGGAGACCATGCACCGCATTTTTTTTCCGTGTGTTAGTTCCCCTTTCATCATTTTCACGGAGTAAAAGAGTCCCTTCATTCAGACAAGAGGGTCTTATAAAATAAGATTGTGTACATATTATGTGTGTACTATGTAGTTTGAGACGAAACTTTCATTTTTTTTCTTCCTCGAGAAAAGAAATTATGGGTGTTTGGACAAAGGACACGACGTAATAATGTAGGCACGCCTCGTCAATTCCTCTGCACAACAATTCCTCTTGCTTGTTCGGTCCCCATTATATACTTTGTCCCTCTTGTTTATTCCCTCTTTCTTTTTGGGTAAAATAAAAGGAAAGTTTATGGAAGAACAGCGTCCTCGTTTTTCCCCTTTTTTTCTTGCACGGGCTATTTTTAGCCTGGCATTCTGTTCCTGTAGCCTTTTTCCGTATTATTTTTGGAAAAATGGAACACGACCGAGAGGAAACTGGCAAAGGAACAAGTCCACATAACGTTGTTTTTTTTTTGCTCTGGTCGTCTCCATTTTCTCTTTGGAGGAGGAGAAAAAAAATGAGCAAGAAAAGTGAGCACACACAACAGGGCCACAATCTTATTACTTATACTACTACTACTACTACTTTTGGATATCATGCGGTGGTGGTTGGTTGCATTACTTTGGTCGCTTTGTGGCATTTGCCAAGGAGTTGTAGTAAAGGATGTGTGCTGCTGGAATTATGGAGAGCGCGGTCGGCGGCTCTCTCTTCTCCATAAATAAAGTAATATAAAAAGGCGAAAAGAAGGAGGAAGTTGGATATTAGAATGTGAAACATGTGGACTACATACGTAATTACCTTTTCTTCTTTTTGCGCCAGAAATATGCACAGGGAAACGTGCACTGTGTGCAAAAAGGAGAGAGAGTGTGATTACCACCTAAAAGTATTTCTAGCTCAGGTCTATCATCGTCAATTTATTAAGCTAAGAAGAGGAGCGCTGTGCATTTTCTTCTCACACAAGAGTTTTCTGCGTACCATTTCAGGTGGAGCACGTAGCAAAAATTTTGTTCCAAAGGTGCATAAAAGAGAGAGATTGTTTTTTTGTTGGTTGTAGTGCGGCGGAAAACTTTTTTTTCTTCTACCTTGGGAAAGAAAATAATGTCCACAGTCTTATCTCCAACCTCCATTCATAATTTCCGTTTGTGGACACCTGCTTTCTTACCGTCTCACCTTACCCTTCATCAATCCGCCGCTCTAGAGGAACAGCCAACTTCCTCCTGGATTTCACACAATGACTGTCCTCATTTTTATTAATGAAAGGACATTTATTACGAGTGAATGAATTAGAAAATCTGAGTGGTGCGCTGCTATTATTATTATGTATTTTAATGCGTCGTGCGAAAGCTCAAGTCTTCATTAATCAAGATCTTTCTTTCTTGTGGGAAATGAAAATGAAAATGGTTGCGACGTAAGTAGTAAGCTCAAGAGTCCCTCGTACCAGATGAAGATGGCATGTCATCTCGCCTTCATTATTATTATTTTAAACTGGTTTTCCTCTTAAATATATTTATGTTTTCCAAGATGGATTCCATTCTCAGTTATCAGTGTTTAGTGAGAAAAATATATTAGTTAGGTAAGTCTCCACTTATCGTTTTCTTTGATGGTCACTTTTCCAGGAAAAGAGTCAATTTAAAGGCTCAACTTCTCACATCAGCGTTTTTTTTTCTTGTTAAGTTGGAATCCCTTTCTTTTACCTGTTCTTCTTATCATTGTTGTTGTTTTTTCTTCTCAGAAATGCTTATCCCAGCAAACCAATAATACTAAACTAACGACGTAGAAGAAGCAAAAAATTGGCCGTGTGAGAAAGCTATGCATTGTTTTCTTTTCCACATAATAATAATTTTAGTGTGTCCACAAATTCCACTCCGAGCTAGAATGTGTGTGTGTGTGTGTTTTTTCACGAAAGGTAAAAAGTTTTCGTGAGAAAAGCAGAAGAAAAATAAGAAAGGTAGATTGTGTAGGTACATAATACATATGTATACATGTATGTGGTGATGCGGCTATGTTGTAGTAAGGAAAAAACAGAGTGGAGAGTAGCGTTATGCCACTATAAATTAGAGCGATATGTGTGTGTTTGCTCCTAAATGGTTACTCGAGGGAGACAGAATGGAGTGCGTGGGTGGCACCAGAGAAAATGCTGCAGTGGTCGGAGTTTGTTCCTTCCCTGCAAAGAACAAAATATATAATACTCTCTCACTCTCTCTCTCTCTCAATGCCTTCTTCCTTCTTCACAGTTTTATTTTCCTTATCACACATATCGAAATGAATATATTATGATCATAATGCATGTCTCAGCAGCGTCAGCAAGAACGAAAAAAAAAATAAAATGTAGGTACGAACTCGAGTCATGTGACTCTGAGAGAGTGAGGCAAGGCACCAAAAAAAAACTCGCTCGTCAACTTCCTTTCCATTTTTTTTCTCTCTCTCAAAATATAACGTATCTCCACACACAAAGTAATGTATACACATATATACATTTTCACTACATATTTTTTAACACAGTTGGAGCATCACTTATCACACATATCGAAATGAATATATTATGATCATAATGCATGTCTCAGCAGCGTCAGCAAGAACGAAAAAAAAATGTAGGTACGAACTCGAGTCATGTGACTCTGAGAGAGTGAGGCAAGACACCAAAAAAAAACTCGCTCGTCAACTTCCTTTCCATTTTTTTCTCTCTCTCAAAATATAACGTATCTCCACACACAAAGTAATGTACATATACACATATATACATTTTCACTACATATTTTTTAACACAGTTGGAGCATCTCCATAAAAAACAGTGATAGCGTATTCAAAACAATATTCCCATCTCTCCATTTAAAGACAAGCATCCTATAAGAAAAAAAATAAGATGGGAAATGTGAGTTGGTTGCACGTTTCTCATTTCCTTCCTCTCTCTCTCTACTGTCTTCATCTCTCTGAGAAGGAGCAACAAGAGCTCAGCGAAGACATACCTTTCTCGGAGGAAGAAGACAAAAAAATAGTTGGAGAAAGGTAGGATGTGTAACTCATAAATTCACCTCTCTCTTTTCTCTTCTCAAAGAAAGCTATTCCTGTTTTCTAGAGTGGAGAAGGAAAAAAGGGAATTTTATGGAGGAAGGTTTATGTTGAAAGAAAATTAATTGAAGGTACGACATGAATTTTTGGAGGGCACAGATTTTTATAGTCTTCTGGGTATCTTATCAACAGTTCCTGGCTCCAACTTCAGGGAATGTTATCAAGGGTCCAAAAATTATGACCGTGTGAAGAGCATTTCATGTAATGCAAAAAGAGTTTTTCATTTTTTTTAAAGAACAGGAATGGTTTTGGTACAGAGTGTGTACATTTATCCATTTCATGACGATGTGTGCTCATAATATTATGCATATTGATGCAAGCTCACATTAATATTGATATTATTCGAAATGTCATGATGACTCAAGCAGAACGTTTCACATATGGAATTTAATTCCTGTGACAAAAAAAGCTTAAAAATAACTCCAAACAGAACCAATGCTATGCTAATCCACCTCCCACTTCTCCTCTACATTTTCCAGCTGTGGGTGGTGGTATGAAATGGAGCAAAAAGAGGTACTAATGAAGAGCCAAAAATGGAGATGAAAATTATGTTAGAAAATAAATGGCACACAAATGGATGAAAATTGTGTTTGGAGTTGTGCTTTAGATGAAGCTTGTGTGACGTGGCCAGCGTACGATGATGTGCACTTGTGTTTATAGCAAGTGTGGGCCACATAACAAAAACATTTTATTGCACATCCCATTAGCATCAAGAAAATGAGCGAAACTTTTATTTTCGGAGTAGTATGTGCCTCTTGTGCTCAATTTTGCCAGTCAGTCAGATTGGGGCAAATGGGCTGCTCCATCCGCAATGAACACTCACTTTGTTCCCATCAATTATTCAACTGAAGTTTTGCTCACTTTCGGTCTCTCCGTTTTCTTGTGCAGGGACAAGACGCGAGAGGAACTCGCGCGCGGGTAGGTGCTGTAAATAAACAGGATTTAATGAAGGAGAAAAGCCTTCTATATTTTTTTGTTTCAACAAAAATGCTACACACAATTTTGTAAGCATTAGAGTGCATGACATATCCTACTATTTAAGGACTCATTATAAAAAGGGCTGAAGTAATAATATTGGCGCACACTACCTACACGCACACACGAGCCTTTTTCATGATGACTCAATAAACCAAATGGATTTTCAGGTTTTATTTCCTTCATCATAATAAAATGAGCACACCACACCAGGACGGGTCATTGGAAAATGGAAAGGGAATCGAGCCAACAAGGCAGCCACCACAACAGGTAGACATCATAAATGACCGCATAAAATGCCAAGTGCGGTGGTCAGGTGAACTCTGAACAACTCAGAAGAAGAAAATGAATTCGTAATATTGGTATGTGACCATTTAACTTTCCAGCAGCACCCACTCGCATTTCTCTTCGCGAAAGGACTAAATACAAATGAAATTACAGAGGTAAATAAACAAAAAGGTAAACAGTGTCGCAAAAGAAAAAAAAACAAAGCAACTACATATGTAAACCCAAACGACAATGACACATGGAACAAAGTGTGCATTTTCGAGTAAAATGTATGTAATCCGTTCACGTGAAATTTCGTGCAATTGATTCGCACAAAAAAATATACAATAACATTCACATTCTCCCTTCCGCTTTTTTCCGGTGCATGACATTTTCCCAAGAAATGAGAGTGGTACATATAGTGTGCATGTGTGAGCAGTAATATTGAAGCGAGAGAGCAATAATCCGAGCAAAAATATTATCCCCCGACCATCAAACCAAAAATGCTGAGATATGAAAGGTCTACCATGTGGTTACAAATATGCATATTATTCAACGAAAAAGAGTAATACAATAACCACATCATTATTTATTATACAATACTCTGTTTTTTTTCTTCATTTGTTTTTATAGTTAACCTTGTTAACCTTCCCAGATGAATCATGATTGTGATTGACAGTGAGTCACTCGTAATTGGTTCCCCCTTTGTGCTCAATAAGTTCAGATTGAGGGTATACAAGAAAGGTGATGAGAGCCGAGAACTTGTTAGAGCCACTCTAGCAATACTCACTTGTGTGTGGGCCGATCAATAGATTATGTGTCCTTTTGATGAGAACTCGAGATCTTTTATTTTTTCCGAGAAAGTTTCCCTCAAACAACGAAAGTGACAAATAAGTCAACGGTTTGTTTATCGTGGTTACGCAACCGACGACGACGGAAGTGGATTGTTGTACAAAGAAAAGTTGTATAACCTGCAGAGTATATCCACCCTGGGAAATCTTATCGTATCACATCACCTCTTCAGAGGAGGAGGTAAATTGTGTGCTTGAGTGTCACGTGCTCGATTCCCTTTCATCTGATGTCAAATTACCAAGTGTATTTTTTATATATGTGGGGATTGTCCTTCTTCGGCTTTCCACTATTTTTTTCACTTTCAAGAAAAATAATGAACGTTTGGATGAAGAGTGGAAGGATAAAAATGTCATAATGTTTCAAAAGATTCTCCAGTATATTTTCATTAAAACTTGAGATATTTTCGCTAAGTGAAACTGGATGCGTTTCATCATCATCATCATCACAGTTGTAGGTATAAGTATGAAGTAAGGATAATATGAGTATATCCAAATTAGATTTTTCCTTTTCAAGCAAACATTTTCAAGGTGTCACAAAACCCGACTTTCTCCTTGATTTCATCTTTTAAAAAATACACGTGGGAAAGTAGGCGTGAAATATGCCATGCATACAAAGTGGACACAAACAAGACCGATGACACACACACATGACACTGAAATTATGAAAATAGAAAATTACACGTGTGAGAAACTTTTCTTATCACAAATTTGTTTTTCTTACTCATTGTCTCAATTTTCTCGCATCACATCACTCCTTTTTCCACATTTTTTTCAGTGAGTCATGGAGTTGTCGGAGTCAGGAAACCAGCAAACGGAAGTCTCTCAACCTCAAGAAAACGTAGACCAACAGAACAAAAAAAACAAAAAAAACTGAGCTGAGCAAGACAAGTGGAGTGGTGGTGGTCGCATACCCACCCACGCCTCACTGCAATCACCAGAAGTAGTGTACACTTTTTTTGTTCTACATTCTCTGTTTGAATAGTTCCGTGAACCGTGTCAGGAGAAAAAGCTGCAAAAGACCTACTTGCACTTCACCTTTCAATTCATGCATAAATTCTTGACGTTTTTTTTTCTTTTTCTTCTTCTCAAGGAAAAGAGTAATGTCTGTGCAGCAGCTCATTACACACTTTTTTTATGCTTCGTCATGCGCATGACCTAATAAAATAGTTGTTGTCAGCAAGAGAAAAAAAATGACTAATTTCCTTTCTGTTTTTCTTGTGAGTTTTTCCTCCAATTTTATATATCGTTTTTTGTGATTCATGAAATGCCAAAGATTGACTCGTTATATATGGTGGAGCTCAAATAATGGAGTGTCAATAAAAATGTTTTGTAAATACATCCGGGAATTACGAAATGAGCACGATCCCGTCCTTAACCTAAAACTCCTTCTGAGTTTCCAGGAAATATCTGTTCCGTTTTTCTCTGGTGAGATCAGGTGGATTTTTCGTTAAACAAAGAAGGAGTGAGCATCCTTTATTAATTTAGCCTCTTTGTTTATAGACATGTTTCCCCATGTTGACCTCATTTAAACGGGTTTGGAGGAAACAAGTCGTTCCATTTTAATCTGCTAAACCTGAGCGGAAGAGGACAAGCCCGACATTACCTCCAGCAACGTTCTATTTACTTCGCTCCGTTGAACCAGATTCATCAGGTATTTTTTAAACCCAAAGTAGCAATTTCATTTCATCACATAATGAATATTGATTGGGAAGGAAAGACGAGAAGATAAAAAAAAGAAGAGTCAGGCACAAAAGTAGAAACTTCCATCAAAGTAGATAAAATTGATTACAGAAGCGATCCTTCTAAATTACGACTTTGTGTAATGAACTTTGATGTCCGTAATTGTACCGCATCCGCATCAATTTAAGAATGTGTGCAAACAAATCCTTCCTACCAAATGAGATGCTTTTCACTACCTCCACAATTTAAGATATTAATTAAGACCTCAGTCAGGTTTATAAGACTTTGGGGAACAAGCTAATAGTACAATTGCTTTTTTTTTGCCGAGCAAAGTCGTTGTACTTTGTTCCATTTTACAAAATGTACCAGGAAACTCCAAATATTTTTTTTCCTTTCTGGCTCTCTCCAGTTTCCACACGACTGAACTTGTGATCTTTCCAAGGCATTGATCCTAACCCCTCATCCATGACACTTGACACGACTTTCATTACTTCCTCCCACTTATCATCACAATCATCTCCGGTGGAGCTGACTCCCAACATTGTTGTTGTTGTTTTGACTTCCGTACAAAACACTTACCATTTCTCGTCTCTGACAATATACACACACATCAGTTCATGATATGATCAGTATAATTAGTTAATGGTCTTTCACTTGACCCCTTTTCGGAAAGAATCTAGCCTGCGGTCATGGTGGGTATTTGGGAACGTGGCAAAAAACAAATTGAGTAATGGCATACCTTTGTTACTTTCACTTGACTTCACTATGCAGTCTGCTCCTTGTTTGTGTGTTACTGGAAAGTGGGATCAGCTTCATAGCAGCCAGAGCAGCAGCAGCAGCATCGGATGTCACGAGTCATGAGAAGGTGGGAAAGTTGCCGACTCATTAGGATCTTCTAGGAATTCTGCTGCTCTTCTTTTCTATCACAGAGAAGAGTGGGAGCTAACCAATCCCATTCTTGCTCCTAAGGTCTCCAATGGCTTCACACTCACCGTCACTTGGTTACGCAAACGGAAAGGAATGGGAAAACAAGTGGTCAAGTAAACAACTTGTTTTTTATTCTCTGGGACAACTAGACCAGTTTGTCTGCTTCACCATTTTTGTGTGTGTAGTAGATACCTAAACCTTATCGTCATCACGGTCACACATCAGTCATCATCCAATGTGAGCAGTTGTTATCAAAAGCGGAAAACAAGAAAGTTTCCTTTTCAATAGAAAATCGGATAGAGACAGCTATATAGACTGACTAAGGGAATTACACAACCACCCACTTTTTAACGGAAAGGAATGGGAAAACAAGTGGTCAAGTAAACAACTTGTTTTTTATTCTCTGGGACAACTAGACCAGTTTGTCTGCTTCACCATTTTTGTGTGTGTGTAGTAGATACCTAAACCTTATCGTCATCACCATCACACATCAGTCATCATCCAATGTGAGCAGTTGTGAACAAAAGCGGAAAACAAGAAAGTTTCCTTTTCAATAGAAAATCGGATAGAGACAGCTATATAGACTGACTAAGGGAATTACACAACCACCCACTTTTTTTCTGTGCACTATGCATGCTGGTTGCTGTGCAGAAGTTTGGAACGTGTGTGACCACATTAGTTAGTACATCAAGCTTTTTTTATGCTGGTGGAGCAAACACACACACACGTTGCTAATACGCTTTCATTGCCAAAGGATACAATTGATGAGGAAAAAAACAGAAAAGCACTTTATAAGCTTCAACTCAACTTTTCCCAAAATGAACCTTTAGAAATCAAAGGAGCATAGATGGGTAGGTACATGTATTATTTGGCTGAGCCGTGTCGCAATTAGTGAGGTGTTGTGGGTCCACAATCTCCTGACCTCGATGAAACCATATTAGATTCAATTTAGCTCTAGTATGTATTTATATCTGCTTGTGTGGTTCCTGGTCACACCTTGACTTGACCACTACCACTGTGGGGCTATTTCCACCTCCACAAAATTCCCAATAATGGGCTTTTGACTATTACGCCAAAAAAACAATGAAATCAAAAAAATCCGGGAAACTTTCAAATGCATCCATGTTTTCTCCAAAAATAGCCACACATCATCATCACAACTTTCAGTGTTGTTGAAATTCCGCGAAAATAAGAAGCGAACAAGGGCACGGCGAATAGGCAAACAAGCAACCACCTAACTTCCAACTCAACAAGAAAATCACAATGGCCTTTATCCACATTATTTGGCAACTGTTCCATTTTCCTTCGTGGCTTTGCGCGAGAGAAAAAAAAATAAAAAAGTTCAATTCGGTCTAGATCAAAGTAAAAAGAAGGAAAAAAAGAGCGGAGAATATTTATAGATGAAGCCCTTCAAAAAAAAAGTTTAGCTTTTTCTTTCTCGCTTTTCCCTTTCATCCAACAACGCTGGCTTGACAATGTGTTCAGGTGGCCTTCCAGCTATTGCTTGTGAAAAAAGGGAGAATGTTTTTAGTTCCAATTCGACAACAAGTTATCTCCACATTACCCTCTCATCCCATCCCACATCCAATCCAACATCCTCATCATGATCATCATCATCACAAGTCAAGATAACCTTATTGCAATGTGATTTGCAAATTGCAACACTGACAGAAAAATAACTTGTATATTTTTTTCTACGATTTTCGTCTCTTCCCAATATATTTTTTTGTGTGTAATATTCTTGTTTTTTTCATGTTTTGTTCAGGATAAAAAATATGCAAAGATAAGGGTTCCATTTTTACTCCGTCGAGTCGGTAGAAATCCAGCCAAGAAATTTGTGTTTATGCCAATATTCATTTCATCTGAGAAGTAGGAACCCGCCCACGATAACCATTTTCGAGAAAAAAAATTAAGTTACCTTTTTACTTCCCAAGTTTGACTCAAAGTTATCTCTCCTCCATGCTCCACATATGTATAAGTATCTTTAGCCAAGCTCAATAAATTGCCAGAGTTGAATAATTCCACCGAGCTTGCATACATGCTTGGTGATTATGCAGGAGTAGTGAAAGGATAATGCATGCATGTTACACAATCAAGCTGAAAGTTGCTTGTTAGCAGCGAACCACTTTCGGCGATGGAGCACTACTCCTTCGTCAGACTGAAATGCCAAAAACTGGCTTCATCACGAGCTTCATATCATCATCCTATTTATGTCTGCTTTTTCCTCAGCACTTCCCAGACTTTTTTTTCCAGTGTGGACCATTAATGGCCACACATATATCTATCTCCAAAGTCCCAGAAATTCACGGAACACATCCCTTTCTAAATCGTAAAGTTCAGTTTGATTGAATAAACAAAATTATGGAAAAAAAGAAACTGACTGAATGAGCCAATTTGACGATAATGAAGTGAACAGAGAATTCGTTTAATGTGAAATATCCTCTTTCTTCACAAACTCCTACAAAAATATCCTACCTACACACATTCACACAAATATATTAAATACATATTTTATAGACACGGGGAAAAAATATGATAACACGTCATGTTCCCAAATTGCTTTGCTTTCTTCTCCGAAAAAAATGTCTGCACACAAGAAGAAGTTGTTTGTTTGCTACGTCAGTGGGCTGAGTGTGGAAAGCCCTTTTCTCTCGGTAATAAAATTTATGACGGTCTTCGATTCCCATAAAAAATAGCGGCACGTCTAATGGCCAGTGAAAACAAGATGATTTGTACGTAAATGTGTGCTTATTTGGGATGAGATACATTATGGATTAGACTATTATTTCTGTGTCGTCATCGTCATGCTTCGGTGGACACGACTAAAAACGTGTATTACGTCAGAGTGAAAGTTTTTTGGATGCCCTCCCGTTTTTATCCTCTTCCATCATACAAATTCAGCGCTAAACATAGGCGACGATGTTAAGGGGAAAGTTCATTGTTGCAGTAAACAGAAAATCACAAAAGGGCTCCCACAAACAAAAAAAAAACGGGTCGCTTTTTGGTCGGTGGAATGAGTCAGTTTGTAGGATAAGCTATGATGCTTAAAAAAATCGTCACCAGCAAAAAGAGACTATAGTTTGTATACCCAGCGCAGCGCGTAGGCATCACTCACAACATATGAGCCGATAATTATTTGGAATGAGTAGGAAGCTCTTCGAAATTGTGATTGTGATTCCCGATAACAGGTTTAGCTGATTAGCAATATTTTACTTTTACCAGGAATAGAGTAACGTGATACAGAAACAAAATGGAAAAAGTCTCGTTAGTTTGACCCCGTACGGAAATGTCGGAGTTACTCATTAAATAACACCTCAGCAGTAAGTGGGGGGAGCACGTGTGTCAGATTGTTTTGAAATACTTTTGTCTTCATTGCTCATCAAACTACCCTGGTTAGTTCTCGTAGTACTCGGTAAGTAGTACGTGTCTAGTAGTATCTAGTGTGGTGAAAAAGTTGCTTTGCCCTTGCACGAGCTTTGCGTGGGTCAAACTGAAATCCTTTGCCTGTTGGTCAAAAAAAAATAAAGTCTTTGTTAAAAAAAAATTCAATCTCTGCAACAACAACGGTACCTCACAATAGTCCGAAATGATTAGACTAGACATTTTATTGATGTCCACTGTGGCAATTTAATCTTGACATTTCTAGGACCACGGAAATCGCTTGGGGCTGTCCAATAACTTCAAGAATATTGCAGTAAGTTATGTTCTACTTCTTATTTAAGCTAAAAAAACTGGTAAGGCGGGAGTTTACAAGGTTCCTTTGAAGAAACCATTTTTTGCGGAACATGAAATGGTCGCAGAGTGACTTCAGCCTACATATAAGTCCTCCCACTTACTTTTTTTCAATCCTTTTTACAAGCGACAGAAAGAATTGGAGAATGTGAGGTACGACAAGGACATTATTGTAATAATAGAAGGAAAGATTTTTTTATAATGTACATGACTATATAACATTATTTCCTTGTTTGTCGTAGTCTCTCGCTGCTACCAACCCACTCCCTCACTCAATTTAATTTGGGGAAGTTGATCGCGATCGTGTCAAGAAATGTATCAAGTTGAATGGATTTGGATATTCCATTTTGTACTTTGCAAGTTAAGCAATCCAAAGTTTCAATTAAGCTTTTAACACCACTCGCTGGGCTCTTGTGTTTGTCAAATGGAAAAATAAATGTTTCAAAATACCTAAAGTCCTAGGTCCAAGCCGTTTCATTGTGTCGCACACACGGATTTATTTTGTCCACAAGGTAGCTTTCAAATAACTCAATCCGCCTCCACTTAATAAAGGGCAAAACTTTTTCATATGTGGGCGACGATGATGATGATGATGTGTGATTTTAATGGAGGCGCGCGGCTGCTTGCTCAGGTGAGTATTTACACCTGCTCACAAAGCCCCGAAATTCTGCGGAACAGGAAAGCTTTTGTTGTCTCTTTTCTCGGATATTTTCTTGTTTTAATTTTAGTCTTGTGTGAATAATCTGTTTAGTTGAGTCATTTGACATTTACTAGAAATTTTAGGTAGCAATATAAATAGCTCCGTGTAATTTACTTAGCACTTTCATTTTGAAAACAAGCGCCTCTACTCTGGATATTTTTATGCATATTCTGTATTATGTAAATAATTACATGGTCGGCGTATTTCGCTAATGAATTAATTTATAGGTTGGGTTGGCAGCAGTTAATTAGCATATTTTTCCTCAGAGTCACAGTTGAATTGTTATAAAAATATATGCAAATGAACTGTTTGTCAAATCTTGCTCAAATTGTGTGGTGTATCCTTCAGCTTCAAATGTTTACATAAACTATTGACTTTAAAAAAGACCAATATTATTAGTCTTTAGAAAAACAATGCGCATGCTGCGGAAAAATTTAAACTCACGCACGCTTGCAAAGCCAGCCAATCAGCACGCATCATGCAATTTCAAAGGAAGCTATCGTTGTTTTACTCTAAAATTAGCATATTTTGAAATCATTTGTATCTTCAAAGCAGGGGTATTCATTCAAGTTGGCTAAATAATTTTGTTTAAGATACGATAGCGTACTGCTCTGCTTACAAATTGATGAGTGCCACATGCGGTTTGCAATGTGATATCTGATTTAAAGCAACGTGACCTTCATATTTGTATTATTATTGCTCTTGGTGGAGCACAGGTTATCTAGTAGATATTCCATTGAAAAAAGAGATAAGATTATGTAATAGCTATAAGAATGATTAAAACCCTTAGACAACAATATAAAGTGGGTAAACATTAAATACAGGCAGGGACCAGCCCTTTTTGGCATTTTCACCATTTTTATTTATGGCCCGACATTGCATCTTGTAAGGTCAAAATAAAGTCTCGAATTCACTTAGCTGACTAAAACAAGAAAATTTTAATGGAGTTCCTCCCACCTCAACTTTCGCGAGTTAATTGAGCCTGAATGATAAACTCGGGAAAGTGTGTGCATTTTTAAGGGAAGAAAAAACATTAACTAAATTATATGCAAAAAGGTAGGAAAAACAACCGGGAGACATAACATATGTATACCTATTACCATTTTTTCCCCAAAAACTTTTCCCCTAAAATGCCTTTCTCCTCTTTCGGTGGAGGGTAGAAAATAGATCTTGAAGGTTATTGTACATATATTCCTCTAATGTGCTCTGTGTGCGCACAGAGAGCCAAGTTCACTGCGGCAAGGGAAACTATAGGATTTTTTTTCATGGTTGACGTCATATGATGATCTATCTGAGGCTTTGTTCCTTTTTTTTCCTGCGTATTTTCTCCGTTATCTTTAAGTTGCTTACAACAGGTGGGCTTCTCTCCTGTTCCCTCCACTCATCACTTACATTTTTTTTTGTTGAGCAACTTTACACATATTCGGAAATGAAGACACTCTCATTAAAAGGAAGGACGTGGAAGGACATAAAAAGTGTATGAAAGATTAAGTGCATATCTTTGTTGTTTGGCGGAGAGAGAGAAAGAAAAAAAGAGCAAGATAAAATTACAGAGAACATTTCCAAGAAAGATGAAGGGAAAATGGTTTTAATGGAATTTCCCAAAAGATTCCCACCTCGTCATTTTGAAGAGCATCAGCAGCAACAATGCAATGGGGCACACAAACAAAATTCCGGGAAGGTGGACGTGGAGGCAACATTCACCACGGTAGTCATGAAGAAACATATTTACTTAGCCATACGAAAAAAAAGGAAAGAAAGAAGGTAGCTTAACATACGTAAGTTGAGGGATTTTCGGATGTGTTTATGAGACTGCTCATCGCTCAGTAAACACTTGTTTCCACCTGTCTTCAAACTCCCTCGTAAAAACCGTGCAATCCTGTGAAACCGTTCATTAGTTACGTCACGCGAAAAAAAAGCGAGCTTCTCGGAGCAATAGTCACATATTATGTGGTAGTCAGTCTCCTCTTCTGAGTTGAGACTCTCTCAAGTTCACATAGTCGAAGGAGGGGATCCCCTTATCGTTCCACCGTGAAAAGGCAACAGTCAATCTGAAGGAAAAGTAAGTGCGGTGCTTATTTTTATGTACCCAAACCTTTTTACAGTACAAGAAACAAAGACTATGGAAGCTCAAGTGGTATTTTTTAAGAATAAAAAAGGCTGGGTGTGTATAGTACTCGGAGAAGATGGTACAAATCCCTCAGGTGGAGCAAAATGATGCTTACCTGGAAAAAGTAATTTTTGCTTTTTTTTCTTTCCTGTTGATGACCGCATTATTTTCTTGTACTTACGTACATGATTCTTTTTTCTTGTTTTTTCCATTTACAGAAATCCTGAGTACATATCTTCAGCATGTCTCCGTTAATGATTTAAGAAGGTTAAGTGAACAAAGAGCGAGTTAAAAGGAAATTCATTGCGGCTCCATTTGACGAAATTGTTTGTTTTTCTTCATTCATTTTAAGAATCAGATTTCTTGGAATGCTGCCTAATAAAAAACAAGTGCAAGGTTATCATTGTAAATAAAACGTGTGGTTTATTGGATTGGATTGAATATGTTTGAAATGAAATCAGCGCAGTTCGTAAAAACAAACACACCTTTGTTTTTTATCAATTCCCATTTCAATTCCGCGCCAGTCCCCAATTCGGAGAATATGGGTTTTGTTTTCTCTGGTGCTACTCTGAATATTATTTTTGTTCCATGGAAGAAATAAATGAGCAGGTGACATTTCTTTTTCAGTTTTCAGAAGGATAATATTTTTTTCTCCTTTTTTTGTGAAAAGAACATGAGCAGCATACGGTCGAGTTGCATCAGATCCTCCGTCTCCTTTTTTCCGGCAGATCTTTATCTCGAAGTAAAATGTGAGGGACCGGAAAAGCGGAAGGTGCACAAAAGCATAATAAATTTGTTGGCAGCGATTCCACTCGAGTTTCCAGTTGCCCGCTGGAACATCCCAGATAATGTAGACTCACATGAAAAACAATAATTGTCACCTCTGATGACCGTCATCTGTTTCTAGTTCCACCAGCTCCGCGTATTTCATTCCACAGCTTCTCTGAATCAACAGTGTTAGGCCCAAACCTAAATATTATCCCGTCTTAGTTGGCACACTCAACCTGGCCCAACAATTAAATTCCGCGAAAAGCGAGACAAGAAGGAAAGTGACTGTGGAAAATTGTGCGCCATTTTCATCCGAAAGAAAAGGAGAAATAAGCTTTCGTGGACGCAGATCTTTTTTGCGAAAAGCTTGCCATCTCCAATTGGCAATCCTTCCTTGCCTTTCCTTGAAATGAACCGAATCAAAGGTAAAGCAGGAGAGTAACCGTGTGGCACGCCAGAGGGAGAACAAAGGATCGTCTTATCTATTTATAGCTTTCTCCATAATTGCTTGATTAAGTGTAAGATAAGAAGAAGAAAAAACAAAGCAGCCAACGCCATGAGATATCCGATCATCGGATTCCGATGAAACCTTATAAATAATTGGTGCTCAGAAGACTGCAATTTCAAACCTTGATAACCACAATTAATTGTGACCCATTATTACGTTGGGATCATATCTGAAATTAATACCTGAAATAAATTCGTCATTAAAAGCTTTTATTTTCGACCTTTACCATTCTATTGGACTCTAGACATCTCTCAGAGGTCCACAAAGAAGACGGCGGGTGTCAACATGGACCACAATGTAAAGCCACGTGGGCACATCCGGTCAAAATATAATGATCTGTGTATACGAGTGTTTTGAGTTCGTTTTTGTCGGATGAATATCATCTGCCAACTGACACTGACGCTGAGCCGACTTTACGTCAAGTTCACCCACAGAGCTTCACACAATCCTTTCATACCTAAAAATATCAGATGTCACCACAATTATGAAGAAGCTGAGAGGCGAGCGTGTGATACCCCGGCATTTCGCCGCTGGAGAGCGACTTCTTTTACGCATTCAACGATATGAGATGGATGCTGAGGATGGTTCTCTTCTCCAACAAAAGATAACTAGGGAACAAGGAGTGTCATCATCACACCATCACCACCAAGTCTTTCTAAGACTTCTGCATTGATCGGCAAGTCAACAAAGGCATCATCATGTCGACACATTCGAGTTATTCCGCCGTGTCCCTGCACCACCATCACACACGACAGGGCTGCCTTAATCTTCTCTCAACCTCCACACATTTTTTTGTGGTTCAGTCAGGTCTCCTCTTCACTCATGATGGCTCAAAGGAGGAAGACAAGACACATATCTCTGCTCCATCCTCCACTTGAAAATTCCACGTACTTTTTACAAAATGAGTTAAATGAGGAGTGCATTGCCATGATGTTGTCGTTTTGCATCGTTTACACCACACTGCCACCACCACCACCACCACCTCCGACACACTCTATACATCGGAGTAGACACACTCACAAAAAAGGAGTCAAGATAGCCTGGTGCATACAGATTTTCTCCTTCTTCTCTTTCGTCTGATCTATTAATAGCTTCAAGGCAACAATAACACAGCGCTGCATGAGGGAAGGGAAAGCAAATAAAAAGCCGTGGAGGAAAGGAAGAAGAACCGAGCAAAAGTTGTTTTCTCTCTCTCTCTCGAGTTGTACAAAAAAAGCAGAACTAGCAGTGTACCTCCATCATCATCCTCATCTCCACCGTGAAATAAAAAAGATAAGTAAAAGAAGTAGCCAGTTTTTTCTCTCTCGCTTTTTTATTCTCACAGAGGCATCAGGGAACTGGCTGGAGTGTACACAGAAATAAAAAAGAAGGAGCAGGCAACCCGGCACCATCACTTTCTTTCCCTCGCCAGCTAAAGCCCGTGAACTCTTCTCTCCACTTGCCTTCCTTCCTTTTTTTGTGAATGGATGCGGCTTGGATAGTCAAGCACGAAGGAAAGTGTCATCCAAGTATACCTACTACGGATTGTCAGCAACAAAAAAAAATTGGGTTCACACACTCACACAAAAAGAATTTGGATAGAAAAAGGTGAGAAAAAGAATCGACAAAGAAAAAATGAACGCACATTGGCTCAATAAATGTCCCTCGATGTCTATTTTTAACGTTTTCCCTATTTTCAGAGGATAAATGGATAATATGATGATGTCAGATTTTGTCGTGCTTTACTAATTTTAACAAAACGCATTTATTTGTAACATGTATTATGTTCCTTGCGGC